>JAKOOJ010000014.1:8931661-9116661 GCA_022577455.1 Arizona elegans
AAGTGCCGCCTGTGGATGATGGGGCTTGGAACTCTGCGCGCCTGGAGGACCGAGCGAGCGAGCCGGGGAAGGGGTCTCTCTCCGTCCGTCTGAACCGTCGCTCCAGAGCTTCGGGAGCGTTTTTTGGGCTGGAAGTTGCAACTGTCGGCAAGGCTGAGGGTTAGAGCAACATGGCTTCTTTTCTTTTCTTTTCTTTTCTTTTCTTTCTTTTCTTTTCTTTTCTTTTCTTTTCTTTTCTTTTCTTTTCTTCTTTTCTTTTCTTTTCTTTTCTTTTCTTCTTTTCTTTTCTTTTCTTTTCTTTTTCTTTCTTTCTTTCCTTCCTTCCTTTCCTTCCTTCCTTCCTTCCTTCCTTCCTTCCTTCCTTCCTTCCTTCCTTCCTTCCTTCCGCCGCTGCAGAATGTTCCCCTCCCTCTCCAATGACCTTTCCTCGCTTTTTGGCAAGTCAACATTTTCCCTGTTCCGAAGATCCTGTAAGAGGAGGAGGCCAGAGAGCCTTCTGCTGACTTTTCAAAACTTCTTCCCCAACTGAATGGGGGGGGCGGGGGGAGCCCTCCAGGCTGTGGGGGCTGGATCAACCGCACCCCTAACTGAGTCTCAGTGGCACCAGCTGAAAATTCTTCTTCTTCTTGCTGAAATTAGAAGCTGCTTGGATTGGACCCTCATCTCTCCCTCCCTCCCTCCTTCCTCTCTCTCTTTCTCTCTCCCTCCCCCTCTTCCTCCCTCCCTCTCTCTCTCTTTCTCTCTCTCTTTCTCCCTCCCTCCCCTTTCCCTCCCTCCTTCTCTCTCCCTTTCCCTCTCCCCCTCCCTCTCTCTCTCTCTCTCTTTCTCTCTCTCTCTCTCTCTCTTTCTCCTCCCTCTCCCTCCCTCCCTCCCTCTCTCTCTCTCTTTTGCTTGAAGGATGTTGCTTGTCAGTGGAAGAAGGAACTTCAACACGTCCTCTTCACAAGGAACTTCAACTTCAACATGTCCTCCTGCTCCTGTCTTTCCTTCTTTCTTATCCCTCACCCCTCCCTCTGCTTTCTCCTACCCCTTGCAAAGCAAGGAAGGCAGAATTCTGCTTGATGCTTTCCACAGATGCTCTGTGGATTGTAGTCCGCCTCCTTCCCCCCGCCCCGCCCCCAATATCTGAGGGATGGTCAAGATAAGGAGATTGTTTTTCCACCCCGCGCATGCAATTTAAAAGCAAATTAGTTTTTGTGCTAAAAGCTTGCTGCAGCTCAGAAAAGCCGGTGCCTTTTAATAAAACACATTAGACAATGTCTAACAGACTTCACAAAAAGACTGTCCGTTTTCATTCGGAAGGAGTGGATCCAATCCTCCCCAGGATCCTAAAAAACAATTCTGTGATTGCTTTCATTTGGAAGGAGTGGGTCCAATCCTCCACAGGATCCTTAAAAAAAATGATTCTGTGAATTTTTCTTCCTGCTGATGTTGGGGATGACTCTTATCCAGCTCAGGTGATTTAGGTTCAGAGGTTGCTATTCCTTAATTCAGTGAAGGAAGGGATGCCTGGAAGTGGAGAATTTCTTGCTTTTGAAAACAGGCTGAGGCAGGACAAGGCTCCAAGTGAGCTGCTGGGTCTGAGTTCTGTTTGGGGGAAACGGATTGCATGGGTCAGAGAAAAATTGCTATAGTGCATTCCAGATAAAACTTTTTTCTCTTCTCTTGAGGGTGAGAAATCTGTCTAACTGGCAATTGGTCTGTGTAATATATTAGAGATCGATAGAACTACTTGTCTGCTAATACAGGTAGTCCTCGACTTACGACAGTTCATTTAGCGACTGTTCAAAGTTACGACGACACCGAAAAAAGTGACTCCGGACCGTTTTTCACACTTATGACCGTTGCAGCCCCCCCCCCCATGGTCACATGATCAAAAATTCAGACTCTTGGCAACTGATTCATATTTATGACAGTCGCAAAATCCCGGGGGGTACACGTGAACAGCTTTCGCGGCCTT
Source organism: Arizona elegans (assembly GCA_022577455.1). Classification (NCBI taxonomy): domain Eukaryota; kingdom Metazoa; phylum Chordata; class Lepidosauria; order Squamata; family Colubridae; genus Arizona; species Arizona elegans. The sequence continues at coordinate 8,933,622 of JAKOOJ010000014.1, forward strand.
CCGACCAGTAAAGTCAGTGGGGAAACCAGATTCACTTAACAACCGTGTTACTAACTTAACAACCGCAACAGTTCACTTAACAACGGTGGCTAGAAAGGTCATGAAACGGGGCAAAGCTCGCTTAACAAATGTCTCACTTATCGACATACATTGTGGTTGCAAGTCGAGGACGACCTGTACAGCCCCATAATACTAGCCAGTGTTGGATGTTGCTGGAGGGCCACAGGTTTCCCAGCTTCCAGCTGGTACTTGTTAATTTATCCTTATCTGTTGCCCTGTCTCCAGCGTCTGTACCACCTCACTCCTTGCAACAATCCTGAACACCAGTCTAGAAAGAGAGTGATTGGCACAGGTTCCCCAAAGTTGTGGGTGTACGTTTCTTGGTTTTTGAATAAAATTCACCAGGCCCTCCATTTTCCTCTTTTAGTCATGGAGGAGAGGAAAAAAAAATACAAGCAGAATGCTAGATAATGTTGCGGCCCATCAGCGGCCTGTGCAGATTGTAGCTGATTCCAACAACGAGGAGGCTGGTGTGGTGCTGCGCCAGCAGCCTGTGCAGTTGGCACTCGAGTCGGACAGTGAGGAGGCTGGGGAAGATGTGATGCCAGAGGCAGGGATTCAGCCAGGGCCTTCAGAACCTCCAGAAGCTCCTTTAAGTGAAGAGGACGAAGAGGAGGAGCCTCTTCTTGATGCACAGGCACGCAGAGCTGCCAAAAGGCAGGAGTGGCTCCTCAGGAGGAGGTCTCCTCAAGAGTAAGGCTTGGGGCTAATTGGCCACTTCCTTAGCCTATTTAAGGAGGAACGCCACTTGCAACAAGCTGTAGGGAACAACCTTAGTTCACTCTCCTTCGCATCTGGATTCTCTGCAAAATTGCTTCTGGGCTTTCTGCCAACTCTAGTAAGACTGTGATTACCTTATCTTAGAATTCTGGTAGGCTGTTAAGACAGTTTATTAACAGCCTTTGGTTGATAAAGACTAAGTTATTTGAGTAAAATAAGCTTTGTATAGAGTTTGTGTGTGTTGCATTCTTTGGGGTCCATAGTTGGGGCAGAACAGATAAAGTGGGTGAGGGGAAAGAAACTAAGATCTGAAAAACTACACTTGGTAAGGAGGTCACAGATATCCCAAGGTACATGATGTTATTATCTTCTGTGGTACCCAGAAGATTTTTTCTTTTCTTTTTCTGCTCTTTTAATAAGCTTCTTCTCCTGCTTTACATTTTCTGGCATCAGTTAAGTTGTTTCCTTTTTTTTTTTTTGTCTTTCAATTATTATTAGAAGTATAATAACAGCATCATCAGAACGTTGACCGGCAATATTAAGATAAAAATTAGCAATCGGTTAGATTGAAAATGTTTAATTTCCTCTTCCATTCACAGTTGCTGTTGTTGTTTTTTGAATCAAAAGATGGGAAGGAACACCCAAACTGTGTTGTTTTCCTGTGTGGAAACATCCCTTATTTTTTTCTCTGTCTTATTAAAAATCTGTTAAGAAAAGAAAAAAAAAAACCAAATGAGCTCTTTTAGAATCCTGATCAAGCCGTCTTTCGGGAAGCCCTTATGGAATTGTAATTTCCTTCCTGTCTTGATTTTTGGGGCAAACTCATCCTTGCTTGTTTAATATCAGATGAGTTGCTAAAAATCCTAATGGTTTGAAAAAGCCTGCATTGGAGTAAAAAGTCTGACGTTGCCTTGCCCTATGATTTGATGATAGAATTAGCATAATTAATCCTAATGCTCCTTATCTGATGCTATTGGCGGACCCAGAGTTGTGTGTGTGTGTGTCTCTGTGTATTTAAATTCTACCAATTTAAATAAGACATGAGCTCGGTGATTGGCATCATCTAGGGATCGGAATACAAAATGCCATGTGCTTCACTCCAGTTTTCTCCAACCTGCTGTCTTCCAAATGATCCAATGAAAACACTTGCATTGCCAGTGATTAGGATGGGTTTGTTACACAACCTGTGGGAAAGGCCCTTCTTGGGGGAAAGATTGCTACGATACCGTCCCGATAAAACCTTTTCTCTGGTGAGAAATGTATCCAAATGGCAGTTGGTCTGCATTTTGAATTTCCAGATTTCACACCAAAGACGGTAATGTGTCCGCTCTTACCTCCAAGCTTGCAAGATCAAACGTAATAATCTGGTGTAAATTCACCTACAGTACATGTTTGTTTGTTTGTTTGTTTGTTTGTTTGTTTGTTTGTTTATTTATTTTTAAAAAATACATGTTTGTCCAATTTTGATTATTGTTTGGTTTGTTGTTTGGCTTGTCACTTTTAGGTACAAACTAGCACAGGGTTGAATAGCTAATGAATAGAAATGGTGATTTCCTGCTTTTGTCATGTGATGGCCCGGTGGGCCCGGTAGGCCCGTTTTTCGCCCTCCCCAGGCTCCAGAGGCTTTCTTGGAGCCTGGGGAGGGTGAAAACTGTCTTCCCCACCCCGCGAGAGGCCCTCTGGAGGTGGGAAATGGCCCATTTCCTGACTTCCAATGGGTCCGGAAGGCCTGTTTTTCACCCTCCCCAGGCTCCAGAGGCTTTCTTGGAGCCTGGGGAGGGTGAAAACTGTCTTCCCCACCCCGCGAGAGGCCCTCTGGAGGTGGGAAATGGCCCGTTTCCCAACTTCCAGTGGGACCGGAAGGCCCATTTTTCACCCTCCCCTGGCTCCAGAGGCTTTCTAGGAGGCTGGGGATGGTGAAAACGGCCTTCCCCACCTACACCTGGAGGCTTCCGGAGGCTGAAAGCAGCCTGTTTCCCCTTCCGGTGGGCCTGAAAATTAGCTGGCTGGTGCATGCATGCATGCTGGAGCTGAGCTAGGGCAACGCTCGCATGCCCACTGATATGACTCTGCGTGCCACCTGCTGCTTTGTGTACAGGCAAATCCTTTGTCTTTCTAGCCTGAAAATGGGTGCTTTCCTTTCCCCACCCCTCTCTGAGGGCTCCGATAGTTTGTTGAGGGTGCATTTCAGAGATGGGACAGGTTCAAAGTAACAAAACAAACGAATGCAGCCCAAAATGTTGAATAACCTACATCGGTTAAATCTCCACATAAAGTTAAACCATATTGTGATTAGGGCATTGCGCAGACCCAGTTTTGATCGTTTGAATGTCAGGCTTCGTATGATGTGTGAATTCAGTCACTGTATTCTTGTTCACGATTTGGGAATTCAGATTCCTTTCTTGTTGAAAAGTTGTCCTTGGTATTTAAGCTCAAAGGCAGCCTTCTGCAGAGATTTCTAGGAGCTGTCCAGGGTTCTGAAGTCCTACTTTCCTTTGTCTTTTAAAATCACCTTCTTGCGTTCTAGCTTTTAGTGTCTTGGATAACAGAAGTCCTGCTGAATGCTTGCTTCTATCTAGCTTCTATCCAGCTGAGCCTCTAAGGGTTTTATCCATCGAACATTTTTTTTAATGCCTTTTGAGTTAATTTTGACTTCTGACGACTGACTGAACTAGTCCTTGCCAGTTTTCTTGGCAACTTCTCAGAAGTGGCTTGCCATTGCCTGCTTTGGAGGACTGAGAGAGGGAGTGGCTGGCCCAAAGTAACTTAGCTGGCTTTCTACCTCTGGCGGGACTAAAACTCACGGTCTCCTGATTTCTCGCCTAGAACCTTAAACTCCTACACCAAGCTGGTTCTCCATGTGTCAAAACCAGCTTCCTAAATTTTACATGCCATTAAATAAGCAGCCATATCAAACAGTCTCAGGGTGCTATTCTCAGTTGTTCAGATATCAAACCTGGCTCCATATGCAAATATTTAAACTAAAGAAACCCAGAACATACAGTTAACTGCTTCTTTTCTGGCCCTTAATACAGCTTATCTCACCAGGATTGGATTGCCCTCTTTACAAATGCTCTTCAGGAAATACAGAAAATTGCCTTATAATTTTTGGGATAATCGTTTCCATTATCCAATGCCTAAACCTTTCAATAGAAAGATGCCAGGGGTGAAATGGGTACCCTTTCTACATGAAGTACGTGCTTCATCTCTAGGCGATGATTCCTCACTGTTGTATTAACTTAGTTAAAAATACAGAGCTCTGTGCCAGCCTAAATTTATCTCCAGTGCTGAGATTTAGAGAAAGATGAGAATGCTTCAGGATACTTTAGAATTCTTGAATAGCAATAGCTTTTGAAGCTATCCAGAAATACATATTTTAATTTTATGAGATGTTTTGTCTGTAAGTTTTCAACTTGCCACTCTGCCCTATAACTGCAAGCACTGCTCTGCTGGCTTTTTGATGAATGCTATCATCTAAGATAGGGGTCTCCAACCTTGGCAACCTTAAGCCTGGTGGACTTCAACTCCCAGAATTCTGGGAGTTGAAGCCCTCCAGGCTCAAAGTTGCCAAGGTTGGAGACCCCTGCTCTAAAACACATTCCAGGAAAGTTTAACTATGATTCCATCACCCCATCCTGCATGCTTCCCAGGAATTATGGGAATTATAGTCCTACACATCTATCACGTTGCGAGTTGGGAAAAGCTATTGAAGATAACCCAGTCTGAATATCTCAACTTCCACTTCGTTGCAGTGCTAGTGGGGCAGCCCGTGAATGCGGCTGGCTGGAAGTGCAACACCATCTATAAGGGTTTTGCAGAGTGTCTGGTTAGCCTTGGAGACAGCATGGCTCAAAATGTTCAGAAGGACATGGAAGATGACACCATCCAGGATCAAGAGGAGTTGAACACCATCTGTCGGTGAGTGCAGGTTCGCCCTTTCAGGTACCCATCAGCGGTAAAGTTGTTATGGAGCTGTCTCAAAAGCTTGCAAGAAGATTCCTTGAGCTATCCATCCATCCGAGTTGGTATTGCTGACTCCAGCTTTCCCAAGTCTGATATTTCAGTGCAGGACTTTAAAAAAAATAGGAACGCTGGTTTTGAGAAAGAGATCAAACAAACCCCTTGTTTTTCTCAGCTATGAACCCAAAGGACATCCATAAGTCTAAGGAAGGTAACGCTGCCTTCCAAAGGTTGGACTTCAGGACCATCTAGGCCCCAGAACTGCAATGTTCAGTTTACCCGCATCCACCTCTTAAAGATCAGATGATAAGATTGGGTTAAAACATTGCCCAAGTGAAGGTTTTTTATTTGTTGAATAAGCCTTGGCTAGCTACGTTCATACATTGCAAAGCCATTAACCGTAGATTGCAAACTGGAAATGATGAGATGGTATAAACTAAGGAAAAAACTCAAAAAGATGCTATAGGGCACTGCACACCAAAACAGCTAGACACAAGGACAGTTTTTCCCCGAATGCCATCACTCTGCTTAACAACTAATTCCCACAAGACTATCAAATAATTTACTAAGACTGTATTGCTATTATTCTTCTCTTCCTTACTAGTATCTATCTCTTCCCAATTATGACTATAACCATGTTACTTGTATCTTTTCAATTTGTTTATTTCCTAGTATGATTTGATAGCTTATTAGTAACCTTGACTATCACTAAGTGTTGATCTTTTTATTCTTGGTGAATGTATTTTACTTTCCTTATGTGCGCTGAGAGCATATACACCTAAGACAAATTCCTTCTGTGTCCAATCACACTTGGCCAATAAAGAATTCTATTCTATTCTATTCTACCTTCTGATGCTTGTAGCCATGTAGCCAAGGCTGTTACTAACATCAGCCCCTTCTTTTTTTTTTAAAAAAAAAAATTGATTTATATGCCGCCCTTCTCCGGAGACTCAGGGCGACTTACAGTGCATTAAGCAATAGCCTTCATACTTTTGTATATTTATACAAAGTCAGCTTATTGACCCCACAAACTGGGTCCTCAATTTACCTACCTTAGAAAGGATGGAAGGCTGAGTCAACCTTGAGCCTGGTGAGATTCGAACTTACAGTAATTACAGACAGCTGGTGTTAAATTACAGTGTCTTGTCTGAAGAGCTATCCAGGCTCTTGGGAAAAAAAAATTCAGGTAGAAGGGAATGTCGTGTGACCATTGACCCAAGCAAATAGAATCATGCTCCCACTTTGTTCTCCATTGCTTCAGCATACATTGAGCTTAATCCTCACTGAGTCTGTTCTTCCTACAGGTCCTGGGATGACTTCCACGCCTGTGCCACCAAGGTTTTATCCCATTGCCCTGAAGAGGCAGCCAACATCTGGGAGTCCCTTCGGCAAGAGTCCCGAAAGATCCAGTTCCAAGGCAATCTACATGACCTGTGCAGCTCACGGGCTCAGCTGGCTGGCGATGGGAAGGCTTTACGTGTAGATGAGACCAATCAAGAGACGTTGAGGGGGGCAGCTTCTCTTCTCTGGCCCAGCCTCATGGCTAGATTGACTCTTGTAGCTCTCATGACCCTAGCACCCTTTGCTTAGTGTGGGAGCAGTGGAGAAGCCCTTCCTCTGGGGACCTTGTTCTGCTTCTTTCTAAAGGAATATTGTCAAGCTTAGGGGTTGATGGCAACGCCTGGTGTGCCCTGATTACAGGGTATCTGGTCTCTTATGTAGGAGGACAGGAGGCTATGAGGCTTGCCTGCCTGGAAACTACCTGGGTAAAATCACATCAGGTGTATGTATTTAGTCAATTTATTCTCTCAGCATATGACTCAAGGCAACACACAATCAAAACAAATTACACTAGAGGCAATATAATAACTAAGCACAACCAATCTGGACCGGTCCAGAAGATCTCCTGACCCAATGCCTGGGCGGGGGGCGGGAGGGAGGAAAGATCTTCAAAGCCTTACCAAAGGTAGGGAAGGTCATCCAGATCTTGGGGGAATACTATTCCACAGGGCAGGTGCAATAACAGTGAAGCGATGACACCCATAAGATGTCATTGCATAAGTGATGGGAATTGGAGCATGCCAACTCTGTTCAATCTTACTGGAGATGCCAAAATAATTGGAGACAGGTGATCTCACAAAAATCAGGCTTTATTATGAAAAGTTTAAAAGCGATAGCCAGCACCTTCAATTGTATCTAGAAGCTCACTGGCAACCAATACAGCTCATAAAGTAGACGCGTCTTAGTTGAGAATATTAGCTACATTCATAACTGTGGCCACTGCTGCATTCTGGACCAGTTGTAGCTTCTAAGCGATCTTCAAAAGCAGTACCATGTGGGTTGCATTACAGAAATCCAGACAGGAGGTAGTCAAGACATGGCCACGAATAGGGCCCTCCTAATTCAGGATGTGGTTGCAATTGTTGCACAAATGTACGTGCAAAAGAACCCCGAGCCATGGCTACTACCTCCTGCTCTCTAAGCAGGAGTTGTGAGTTTGAGAGGTTCCCCAAATCATGCATCCTGTACATAAGCAGAGATGGAAAAGTCTCAAAGTCCATAGTCACTTCATCACACGAAGGTTGAGCCTAAATCTGTTCCTCCCCATCCAGAAGTCCCACAGCCTCCAGATACTGCTCTGGGGCCTAGATGGCACGAAGCACAATCTTTGAATATGCTAAATGTGCACCTTCTTTCCTTACACATATTAATCATGGAAGCTGGCACATACTAGGAGTTGCAGGTTCCTATCCCAGGTCTCTATCTGGTCTTCTCCTTCTATCTTCTCCGCTTCATGTTTCTCACCCTCTTCTCCTTCATCCTGGACTGCGTATTGAGTCAGACCATGAGGTCCCTCTACCTTTGTCATATCAGTATGGATTGGTAGAAGGCAAAGCTTTCCCAGTGTTCCCGAGGAAGAATAGGGATTAATTCCAGAACATTCTCCATGCCAAGCAGGAGAAACATGACCATGAATCATGGACCTTACTCAACCATGACCTGGCCCTACTCAAGAGACCTGCACTAGAGAACTTTTCTCAAAGGTGCTCAAATGTGTTCTGGTGTCCCACAGTCCTTGTGTCCATGTTTTCGGCAGTATCTCATTAGGAGAGACAATCTGGTGAGAGATGACATGAGGGCTTGGTGATCTTCAATGAGCTTAGCCACTTAAGTCTGTGTGGTGGTCATTTATGTGTGCACTGACATCTGTTTGGTGGCTACTTTATTTTATAGGTTTCCCAGTTCATCCGTTCAAGAAGACATTCATCTGTAGCTTCTTCTTTTTTTGTGTGTGGAAAGCAATTATTTTATTTTTACCCACTTGGTACTTTTATGTTTCCCATTGGGTTCTCCAATTTTTGGCCACCTGGAAGGCAAAATGAATCCAGTGCTGTGTGTGTTTATGCATATATATGCAAGTTTGGTGTATTTGGGTCTTTTCCCGTGTAAGATTGAGAGTATCTTGGTGACGTTTCAATGTGGTCCCACTCATCATCTCCAGGCTGGTGTCTTCGGCTTTGTGCTTCTGCGAGGAAAGCGTGATCGGAACTGCCGTCTCTCTATAAATACTGGTGGGGAGGTGTGGGGTGCTGGCTTTGGGGTGTTGGCGATGTAACAACACAGGCAACCAACCCGCTCACAGCAGCAAAGCCAGCACCCCCACACCTCCCCACCAGTATTTATAGAGAGACGGCAGCTCCGATCACACTTTCCTCGCACAAGCATGAAGCCGAAGACACCAGCCTGAAGATGACGAGTGAGACCTTGTCGAAACGTCACCAAGATATTCTCAATCTGACATGGGAAAAGACCCGAATACACCAAATCTTGCATACCTCTACCCTTGGCTACGTAGGGAAAACCTGGCTAGAAGAAAAACACACATAAACCCTACGAAGAAGTAAGAAAATATATATATATTCCAGACCTCCTCTTTCCCTACTGGACATAGCTAGTAGGGAGCCTCACTTGTATGATTGATGACTGCATAGCTTGTCCGTTGATCTTGCTACTAACGAGAGGGTGCATGTAATATTTGTATCACTGCTCTTGCGAGCCAAATTTTGAGCATTCTGCATTCTCTGTTTCCTTACCGATATGAAAATATGGGTGAAATGGGATGATCATGGTCTTAACTGTTTTGTTGGCAAAAAAAAAAAAATCTTTTTTGGAAGAGCAGATACAAAAGTATCTTGCCAGCATGGCCTGTCTTTATTACAAAGACACTTCCATGTCTTGTTGCTCCTCGTTGGATTAGAGAGAAATCCTCAGCTCTTGTCCATTCATATCTGCTGTTTAAATGTGTATCTATATTTCTATTAAAAGGCATTTTTGCATTTCTTCTTGTCTTGGCCCGGGGCTGAGCACAACACTTCATACACTTCGCTTTGTGCACCATCCTGCCGATCATCTTTTTGCTTGGGAATTTACAAATATATATATATATATTGCAGTTTTCAAACATTAGAAAACTCAGCAAAGCTAGCATTGATCTCATGGTCAGTTTGCTTTCTCTCTTTTGCTCTTGACATAGTTGGTCATGAAAAAAGCAAGCCAGCAAAAAAAAAAAGTGAAAACAGGCGATCTTATCCTTCCTCCTATCTCCAATTCCAGGGTCTCAATGTTGTACATATAACCAAAACCGCATCACTCAAGCACCAGGAGATATCAGCAGTCTTGGAGGAAGACCTCCAAGGCTCAAGGTTGACTCAGCCTTCCATCCTTTCTAAGGTAGGTGAAATGAGGACCCAGTTTGTGGGAGCAATAAGCTGACTTTGTATAAAATATACAAAAGAATGAAGGCTATTGCTTAACGTATTGTAAGCCGCCCTGAGTCTCCGGAGAAGGGCGGCATATAAATCAAATAAAAAAAAAAAGACCAAGGTTTGCAACACAAAAAAGGGGCTTTGAGTTGGGGGAAGAACTTTAAGGGAGGAATGCAACATGTAGTAAGTATCCCTATTTGGTAGATCCTGGATAAAGAAGGAAAGCGCATCTCAGATAAGTTGCACGGGAAGTTGCTTACTGTGAGTCCATCTAGTACCAGAACAAGCCCATCATGGGCTACATTATTTGCAAATAGCTCTCTAGGCCCTGGTGGTGCAGTGATTAGAATGCAGCATTGCAGGCTAACTCTGCCCACAGTCTGGAGTTTGATCCTGATGAGGCTCAAGGTTGACTGAGCCTTCCATCCTTCTGAGGTCGGTAAAATGAGGACCCAGATTATTGGAAGCAATATGCTGATGTTTTAAACCACCCAGAGAGTACTGTAAAGCAGGGGTCTCCAACCTTGGCCAATTTAAGACTCCCGGAGTTTTGGGAATTCTGGGAGTTGAAGTCCACAAGTCTTAAAGTGGCCAAAGTTGGAGACCCCTGCTTTACAGCACTATAGGGCAGTATATAAGTCTAGGTCCTATTGCTATTGCTAGGGAGGATTCATTCCCAGCTACATCTGAGTATGAGGGACCAAAGGAAGCTCGATAATGTATGGAAGAGATTTCAGAATGGCATATGTCCATTGTGGAAAACTCTCTACATTTCGTAAATTTAGAACTTGAGTCCTGAAGAGGGCCTGGCAGATTAATTTCACACCGCATTTTAGCAAGTCTCATACGGGCAACATGGTTTCCTGAGAAGGCTCCTATTCACAGTGGATAGAATAAGGACCACCGCTTTCTGAACTGTAAGTATGAGAATGCTGCAGAGTAGACTTCCAGAAGGTCTTAAGCTGCACCTCCCATCAGTCATTTTAGGGTCAGAAATGAAGCGAGAGAAAGGAGCTTCCGGAGAAGATGCTCACCCATGCAATATCCAGGGCTGGGAGACACAGCAGAAGAATGTCTGTGCTACATTTCTTTTAAAAGGTCCTTGCCCATCATGGGACACGGTGGCTCAGTGGCTAAGATGCTGAGCTTGTCAATCCAAAGTTCAGCAGTTCGGCGGTTCGAATCCCTAGTGCCGCGTAATGGGGTGAGCTCCCGTTACTTGTCCCAGCTTCTGCCAACCTAGTAGTTCGAAAGCCCGTAAAAAATGCAAGTAGAAAAATAGGGACCATCTTTGGTGGGAAGGTAACAGTGCTCCTTTGGCATTGAGTCATGCTGGCCACATGACCACGGAGATGTCTCTGGACAGCGCTGGCTCTTCAGCTTTGAAACGGAGATGAGCACCACCCCCTAGAGTCGAGAACGACTAGCACATATGTGCAAGGGGAACCTTTACCGTTACATTTTACCCCTTTCTACTCTGGAATGCAGGGCACAAAGAATGCACAAAGATTTGCAAGGGAGGGCAAAAGTTAACTCGCAGATGCCTTCCTCCCCACCCGGGTATTAACCATTTGGTTTAGTTTCTTGCCTGCTGCTGCCATTGCTGCCTTCCATAATTCAATTAATCTCCCTATTTGCTTAAAACCTTAACACCTGTCTTGGTCGAATTAAATCCATGCCTTTGGTCTGCAGCCATGCTGCTCATTTCCAAGCACCTTCTGGGCATGAGGGTTGGGTTTTTTTTTTATTGCTGTTGTTGTTTGCCATCCATTATAACGAGAATCTCAAGTTTTATTGTCACTGATGATGAGTTAGTTTGGAGGGCATCAAGGGCCTCCGGGAAATAATCAAACAGCATCAAACACATCTTTCTCTTTTTATTTCTCAGGATACCTGCTTAACTCTGTTGAAGCTTGAAGGTAGATCTTATTTACAGAATGTTTCCCTTTATACACTGATGGCTGCATTTCTCCCAGTAGAATATTGCAAAATTTATTGATGTGTTCAGATGTAAACATCTGAATTAGAAGGAGCATATATCCAAGTATTGTTGTGAGCGTAGGAGCAGCAAGCCTCATAAACTTGGTTGTGAGGTTTTAATGGAGCAGGGAGAAAGTATTTGCGATGCCTATTTTTTTTCATTCTCCTTCTTAATCGTAAAGTTGGCTTCCTCTGGATACAAAATTAGAAAAGTAATCAATACGGAGGGCTTGCCTATGGAATCTGGTTGATTCTCCCCCAAAATTCATCCACCCACTGGAAAACAATGCAAATCATTTACTACTCCTTCTATTATTGCAACAATCCGAGCCATAAAAAATATTGCTAAGTGGTATCAGTAGTGTCTACATTTACAGAAACGACTTCTTCTGCATCCTTGGGATGTTAATTCTTTCTCCCTGATAATTTGGGCTAAGAGGCAGCTCTTTGTAATTCATCCAATGGAGCAGGACTCTCCAAACTTGGCAATTTTAAGACTTGCGGACTTCAACTCCCAAAATTCTTGGAATTGAAGTCTACAGGTTTTACAGTCGTCAAGTTTGGAGACCCCTGCTATAGAGACAAATGCAAGGCACTTGCCTTCTTCTAAGCAAGCTTAGGTAGGGACAAAGTAGAGTTCTTCTCCCTTCCACTGATGGAAACCATGCATAAAGATAGTTGGACTACAAAATATTTGCAATCCTAGTAGAGAAACGTCCAGTGTAAAAAAAGTGATCCCTGCAATCATATTCATGCTGTGTTTTATGTAGACCTGAAGAACCACACCAGCAGTCCCTGGAACACCAAGTAAGAGGTCAGATGTAGTATGAGCATCCAGGTTTAGCCACGAGGGATAATCATGTAGTTTGATTGCCCGACAAACTGTCCACGAATCCTTGGCTGTCACCAGTCTTCTGTCTTTGGGTCCTAAAGTGTGAGAAATATGGACTTGCAAGCTGATTCTCTCTGGAGGCCATGAGCTCAGTGTTTGCTGAAAGCACAAACAAGAGCTGGAGGCCTCCAAGGAGCTCAAAGCTTGCTTATTTCCATCTCTTGCTCTGTGCTGGCACGCTTCGGGGAGAAGGAGCCTCTTCCTTGTTAGGCCTTATTATAGAATCAGGTGTGCTGGGACAAGCAAGGGAGATGCAGGCTTTCTTTGCCGATAGTCACAAAGTAGTTTCAAAGTCTGAAAGCCCCAGGTTGTCTCTCTCTGTGTGTGCGTGTGTGTGTGTGTGTGTTTGTGTTTGTGTGTTTGTGTGTTTCTTTCAGCCAGCCCTGTACTTAAACGGCAGCATGTAAGGCAGTCCTTGACTTACAACCACAACCAAGAGCAGAATTTCTATATTGTTAAGCCAGGCTACTCTTAAATGAGCTGTGCTGATATTATGACCTCATTGGAGTGGTTAAGTGAAATGACTGTGTGGGTCATTAAGTGGAATCTGGCACCACCACCCCACCACCCCCCCGATTGATTTTGCTTGCCGGAAGCCAGCTGAGGAGATCACAAACAGCAATCACGTGATCTCGGCAGGCTGCAACTGTTGTAAATGCACGCCAGTTTACCAAGCACCCAATGTTGATCCCGTGGTCTTGGAGATACTTGTGTGTCAGTGGTAAGCGCGAGGAGTCCAGTCGTAAGTCACTTTTTCGAGTGCTGTTGTAACTTCGGACAATCATTAAACGAACGGTCGTAGGTCGAGGACGACCTGTATTCTATGCCTGGCATCACAATATAGCATGCTACCTTCCGTGCATTTGAGATCCTCCTTTGCTCATTCTGTTGAAGGAGGAGGGGGTGTCTTCTGCCCAGATGATACAAGTGGCCATATCTGGATGGATCATTGATATACATCAACAGTCCCTTTCCGGCTCTGCGGACCAGCTGGCAGTGGTGGAGGGGTGGGAGAAGGGATGGTTTCGCGCAGGCAGCAGGAATGCACAACTTCATTTGTGCAATTGGAGTTTCATGCGCTTACTCGCTTACCCGCTGCTTGCGCGGCCTGGCTCCCAACAGGCCACAGGACTGGGCCATGGCTCAAGGGTTGGAGTCCCCTAATCAGGGCTGGGATTCAGCCGGTTCAGACCAGTTCGGACAATCAGCTGGGCCCACTCGCCTGTCCCTGCGCTCTACCGACCTATATTTCCTTTGTTTGAAGCCCAGCTGATAGGCACAGCAGAGTGGATTGCTCCTCACCTCAGCTGTTTTACTCACTGGGGCTGCAGTAGAAGGTAAGTTTTAGAGCTGTTTTCAAACCACTTTTTTTTTTAAAATTTGATTTATATGCCGCCCTTCTCCGGGGACTCAGGGCGGCTTACAATGCGTTAAGCAATAGCCTTCATTCTTTTGTATATTTTATACAAAGTCAGCTTATTGCCCCCACAAACTGGGTCCTCATTTCACCTACCTTAGAAAGGATGGAAGGCTGAGTCAACCTTGAGCCTTGGAGAGATTCGAACCAGCAGAAATTGCAGGCAGCTGTGTTAATAACAGGGTGCATTAAACCACTGTACTATCAAGGCACTTAGCGGTTGAATCCCACCACTGCCCCTAATATCACAATATAGCACACTACCCTCCGTGCATAATATACACCCTGCATACAATATGGTTTTTTTTCTCCTTTTGTTTTCTGTTTCTGCAACACATATTAGATCAGGGGTCTGACAGGGCTTAATTAAATCACAACAAAAGGGCCAAAAGTATGCTTGGATAATGAATGCCAAGTACACAACCTGAAGACACTTCCTGTGCGGCAACAAATATGCAGCTGCTGCTCCCCTCAAATCATCTGCAGAAAGTTTAGCAAGGGCCGCGTTAGGAGCACAGAGATGAGAAAGTAAGGCAAGCCTTACGCCGACTATATGCTCATCACCCCAAACTGTATTTTGTATAACCATAGTTTCAGTGGTGGAATTCAAATTTTTTTACTACCGGTTCTGTGGGCGTGGCTTGGTGGGCGTGGCAGGGGAAGGATACTGCAAAATCTCCATTCCCTCCCCACTCCTGGGGGAAGGATATTGCGAAATCTCCATTCCCACCCCACTCTGGGACCAGCCAGAGGTGGTATTTGCCGGTTCTCCAAACTACTCAAAATTTACGCTACCGGTTCTCCAGAACCTGTCAGAACCTGTTGGATTTCACCCCTGCATAGTTAAAAAAGCATTTGACTGGATGTGTATGATACACAAAGTCAGCATCTCCCAAAATATGTTTTCCATATACCAGTATAAGAGTGAAGTTTGGAAGGAGGCCCAACTTAGTGGATCAGGAATATAAATAAGGTTCAATTTGCTATTCGGGAGCTGTCCAAGGTGCTGAGGCTTGTTTACTCATTGCTGATGTTGTTGGTAACAACCTTCATCTACACAACAGCAACCATCACCCTGCCATCTTATTCATAGTTCTAGGCAATTTACTACTTCTCAAAGCAGCAGGAGTCACCAAAGCTCCTGAAACAAAACTACATGAATCAAAAATCAGGAAAATGATAGCACTAATACTTTTTCTCCAGTTTCTTATGCCCTAATTGTTGGAACGGCAATGCATGCAGAATTTGATGTATTTGGAACCGCGAATAAGCCAAAGTTTGAAATTTGAAATTTTCTAATTTTATCTTTATGATAAATGATGTGATGGACAGATTCCTCACTGGAACACTATCAAAACTTGCTAATGTTCTCCAAAATTCTCCTCTCCTGCATCGATGGAGACACTCATTATCTCTCTAACATCCTTTCTTCCCCTTTTTGAGATCTTCTGGCAAACCACAGGGGAAAGGATGGTTATTTGCAAAGTGATCTTGAAATCTCTTTGGGAAAAGGGCCTACTTGTAATCCCAGACCAAAGGGAATGCAGGCATAGTCCTACCATGTATCTCGTTTTCCTATTGCCCATTTATTCCCATTCCTTCCAACTTTTCTTGCTTAAATCCACACTGTAGTAAGCAAAGATTGTCTGCCCTTCGTCCAGCTCTCTCAAAGCTAGTATCTCTTGTTGAACAAACCATTCAAATTGGCCCAGAAAAAAACAGGTCTTTTAAGAGTGTCGTGCAGATGCTACAGAAATGAACCCCCTTCCTGGGCCATAATTTTTTTAAAAAAAAAAATCTCCAGTGACCTACTTTATCCTCTCTGCCTTTTTCTTAATTCTTAGAAATGGCTCCATTCCAGATTTTGCCCATCAAGGCAAATTAATTGGAGTCAATCCTAATTTGCTCTCTATCGCTGCTTAGGCAGAAGATTAAATGCTTTGTAGACATTATCCCTTTCTCTGTCCCCTTGTCTCTTCACTGAGGGACAACCTCTTTCTGAACTGGAAAGGATTGTGGATGCTAGACTGGAATGGGGTGAGTGGGAGGGAGGATAAAGGGAGAGGATGATGCTCTGATTCAGAATTGGTAGTTGTGGGGAGGAGAGAGAGAGAGCCTGTGCCATGGCTATTATTCAGAGATTAGGCACCAGATGGGGAGCCTATTCCGGGCAGCTGTGTGACAGCAGTTAGTAAACACAGTAAAAAGGTGAAGGCCAAGGCTGTTCCTCCGAATTACAGTGAATTACAAATTATACTTGGAATGCTTTCCAGCACCACCAGTTCTTCGGAGGATAGGCTAAATTCAAGGATAAACAAATGAATATCAGTGTCACATATTTGCACATATATCAAGTTCACATCATCCAATGTAATATATATATATATATATATATATATATATATATATATATATATATATATATATATATATATATATGTTTTTCTTCTAGCCAGGTTTTCCCTACGTAGCCAAGGTTTTTTTGGCTACGTAGGGAAAACCTGGCTAGAAGAAAAACACACATAAACCCTACGAAGAAGTAAGAAAATTGATATATATACACACACACATATATATATATATATATATATATATATATATATATATATATATATATATATGTATGCATATTCTTTCTAGCCAGGTTCCACCTACATAAACTAAGTTGTTCCTCAGCCCTAGTTCTGTGAAATCTCATTCAGAAGTTTCTGGGCTTTTTGTATCCTGCTGAAAAGCAACAACTTTGTGCTGCAATTTGGGAGACTCAAATAGCTATTTCTGCCTTATAAGGCGTCATCAGTGAGCCACACCCTCTTCTCAAGTATCCTCCCTGTAAAGGTACAATATATATATATCTCCCAAAGGGCAGCACAGAGTCTGCTGTCTGTCAGCAAGAAACAAAAAGCCCAGAAACGTGTGAATGAGATTTCACAGAACCAGGGCTGTATAACATCGTAGCTTACGTAGGTAAAACCTGGCTAGAAAGAATATGCATATATATATATATATATATATATATATATATATATATATATATATATATATATATATATATATATATAAACCAATCTGAGTCACACACCGGGACCAGAGATTTAGTCTTCTGAGCTTTCGGACTCATGCTAGAGCCCATCCAGAATGGTTGGGCTCTAGCTAGGGCTCGTTGCTAGATTTCCCTAGTGAGGAAAATCCTCACATCCTGGTCAACACTTCTTTACCCTCCTTCCATTGGGAAAGAGATATAGAAGTATAGCCAGCTGCACAAACAGGCTGAAGAACAGTTTTTATCCGTGGGCTGTCAGACTCCTGAATGCGAAATAATATCATAACTACATAGTACGAAGGACTTGCAGGGCGGTGCAACATGAGGTGAAATCCAGCAGGTTCTGGAGAACCAGTAGCAGAAATTTTGAGTAGTTCAGGGAACCAGCAAATGCCACCTCTGGCTGGCCCCAGAGTGGGGTGGGAATGGAGATTTTGCAATATCCTTCCCCCAGGAGTGGGATGGGAATGGGGATTTTGCAGTATCCTTCCCCTGCCACGCCCACAAAGCCACATCACACCACGCCCACCAAGCAACGCCCACAGAACCGGTAGTAAAAAAAAAATGGATTTCTCCACTGGTGCAACATGTTCACACTGGTGCAATAGGACTGAGGTTTTGTTAATATGATTTATCGGGTTAGGGATTTTCTGTCTTCACTGTGAATTGTATTGTGTTGGGAGGCGTGTGCACTGAGGGAGCTCAACCAATCCCATTGGACATATGTTGTGCACTGACAATAAAGATTTGAATTGGTGGAGAGAAGTTCCCGGAGGATGGGCTCCAACATTTTATTTATTCTATTTTATTTTTATTTTTTTTTATTTTTTATTGTGTGTGTATAAATAAGTTGTTGATTACAATCTTTTAAGATATCGGTTCAGATATGTAGTATATATAACATACAAAATAATGCAGAAACTGTCATGGGTGGCATATTCAGAACTGTAAAAACCAACTGGTACTTTGGGATAATTAACATCCTGGTTCTTTTGCTCTGGTTCTCCAGGTCTTATTACCTAATTTGAAGTCCAAGATACAAATCACTTACGGCCAAGTGTTACTGCAATATTAGCCAATTTGGTTGAATTTTCCTATTTGGCTATCCTTATAATCGTTTACCAATCCCTTGAGCTAATACTACTGGAGCTACTCATGGTTTGGTCCTGCTGAGGTTACTAGATAATTTGCTCCCGAGAGCCTAAGACTTTCCATCATTTATTTTCTGCAACATCTCTCGATATTTGGCCTTAGTTGTATGAGACAGCAGAAAAATCTACTTTTGCAGGACACCGGGGAGAAAAAAGGAATAGGACGAGATGTGCCATCGTAATTATCTCTGGTTGTTCCGTTTGAGAAATATATATATTATATCAGTGGGTGAAAGTGGGCCCTTGTGCAAGATAAGATCCCTGGAAAACCTTTCAGGATTGATGTAAACATACCAACTCTATAAGAAGCCTTATTCGAGTTATGGCTGTCTGCATGTCTCTGTGTATGTCTGTGCAATACCACACAGTTCTTAATTTAAATTTTGGGGAGACTTAATATTTCACCTAATGTGTCCCTATTTCAGTGGTGAAATGTAAAATTTGTTCCTACCGGTTCTGTGGGCTTGGCTTGATGTGGGGTATGGGCAACTTTTTTTTTTAATGTTTAGGCTTTTGTTTTCTTTTAAAAGGTTTTTTTTTTTTTTGCTTTTAAAAGTAAAAAAAAAAAGCTTCTGACAATCAGGCAACTCAGCTGGGATCGTGAGAGGCTTTTAAAAGCATTTTTTCTACAACCTCTTCGCCCGAAACACTACGCAAATTGGAAGAAGGAAATATGCCACAAGAATCATCTTACACAGGAACCTCCTCCTCTTTCCCCAAAACCATTTTAAAAAAATGTCTGAAGAGGGCAGAAGCGAATCTGGCAAAAAGCAGTGTTTTGCGATAAAGTATCTGAAACTCATCGTTTTATTATAAGCTGCCTGGAGTCACTCAGGAGAGATGGGCAGTGCAGAAATGTGATGAATAAAGAAATAAAATACTTTTTATAGAAGCAGGCAATAAAAGCTTTCTACAGCATCAATACGTATTCCCAGCCTTTTTTTTTTTTAGAAGATATGGTATCACTGGGATTACAAACTGCTTTTTTACTAATTATCATGAGAATATTGGAGTATATTAAAGGCATTTTTCCAGCAATGCCACATGAGACTCTGATGTTTCTATATTTTCCATATAGAAATTAACTGCATCAATTAACTGAAGGATATCAAACTGGAGTGTATGGGTGGAAAAAAAGCCTTACTCTCAATCAAAAGGATTTTAACAAGGGATTTAAACCAGGACAGGTGCCAACCTGATGCCAATGATCTTTGAAGGACAAATCAGGCAGTCTACATGCATGTTTATTATCTGGGCATTGGAATTCGAAGAAATCAGAGGAAGGATTTCCATCATGAAGACTGTATGGCCACACATTTTTTTTTTAAAAAAAGAGATTTATTGGGCTAATAAATGGCATTTTCATAATATCACAGCATCCAAATTAAGTTTTTTTCCACACACAGTTGTTTTTGTTTTCATTCATTCATTCCATAGCTGCCTATTTCACATTCGTGACTCTGGACCAGGAGTGAAATTCAAAATTTTTCCCTACCAGTTCTGTGCGCGTGGCTTGGTTGGCATGGCAGGGGAAGGATACTGCAAAATCTCCATTCCCACCCCACTCCTGGGGGAAGGATATTGCAAAATCTCCATTCCCACCAGAGTCCAGGGGAAGGATACTGCAAAATCCCCATTCCCACCCCACTCCTGGGGGAAGGATATTGCAAAATCTCCATTCCCACCAGACTCCAGGGGAAGGATACTGCAAAATCCCCATTCCCACCCCAGTCCTGGGGGGGGAGGATATTGCAAAATCTTCATTCCCACCCCACTCTGGGACCAGCCAGAGGTGGTATTTGCCGGTTCTCCGAACTACTCAAAATTTCCGCTACCGGTTCTCCAGAACCTGTTAGAACCTGCTGTGATTTCACCCCCTGCTCTGGGCGGTTTATTATTAAAACATAAACTATACCTCCCCAAAATAAAGCAACCATACAATAGCAATAGCAGTTGCACTTAGATTTATATACCGCTTCACAGTACTTTATAGTCCTCTCTAAGCGGTTTACAAGTTTAGCATATTGCCCCCAACAATCTGGGTGAAACAATACAAATGTTTAAAAACAGTAAAAAAAACCGGTGTTCATCCACTCATTCTAAAATTGCAAAGGAGTTAAAGAACATGTGAGAGTTTTGAACTTTATAATTTGTTAGTTTATTTTAGCATGTTTGTTAGATGCTATACCCTGTTTTTGCTCTGGGAAGTCAGGGGTGTGTGTGTGGGGAGGGTGGGATAAGGGATGTGGGGGGGAAAGTGGTCAATAGAGAAATGTTGTAGCAGAAGAAAGTATATTCTATGAGTAGAATATAGGAGTTGCTCAGACACTAAAGGAGGAAAATATTTCACAGCAAAGAAGTTAGAAAGGAGAGAGGAGGAGGGGGTAGGAAGAGGAGAGGGAGGGTGATGAATGGAAGAAAGGAGAGGAGGAAGGGAAGGGAAGGGGACAGGAGTAGGAGTGAAGGCGAGAAGGGGGGAAAGAAGAGAGAAGTGGGGGAAGGGAAAGGATGAGGTGGGAGAGGAGGCAGGAGAAAGGAGAGAAGAGGAGGGAGGGAAGAGAAAGAAAGGAGGAGAGGAAGAAGGTTTGTTGTGGAATGAGGGGGAAAGAGAAGAAGAGCAACTCCGAATGTAATTAAAATGTCTTATTTTAATGCTTTCTTTAAGGGAAACATGTATATGTAGGATTTCTTATACATAATAAGAAAATGTACAATTTCTATTATGTGGGGAAGGGGAAAGGGTGGGGGAGAGAAAATTGTTTGTATTTCTTATAAAACTTTTCAATAAAAAAAAATAAAATTGCAAGGTTTCTTTTAAAAGGGAAGAAGCAGAATCAGGTTTTCCAAAAAAGGGCCTTTTTAAACAAACGTCCGTCAAAACGATGCAGAAAACTATTTGCAGATGGCTTAGGGCAGGGCAAAAAAGAAGAATGACAGCCCTCTACAGGCGGGGCTTACGTTTCCCTAGCAACCGTCGCCAACCGTTCCTTCCTCTCCCTCCTCCCCCCGCCTCTCTCTTTAAGGACCAGGGAAAGTCCCGCCCCCGTCTCTGCTCCTCCAATCACAGCAGAGGAAAGCGGCCTGGTACCTAGCGTTGTGTTTCCCCGAGCGCGCGCGCGTTGATGACGTCATGACTCCAGCGCCAGGCCAGAACCCCCTGTGGGCTTGGGCTGGACCCGGCGCCCTCCCGGCCGCGGGCTGAGGTGAGTCCGTTCGGGACGGCCCGGCGAGTTCCGACCCTCGCCCCGCTCCTCTTTCTTTGCCCGGCCTCGACGGGGTTGGGCTGGAAGGTCTCGGTCCTCCCGGGGCCTGCGCTTGTTTTCCCTCTGGTCCGCGTGCCAGGCCCGTTTTCGGTCGCCCCCTGGGAGAGAGTCTGGGCCTCCGTCAGGCAGGCCGTTTTCTGCCCCCGGGCAAGAGTTTTTCCACGGCCGGCAGCGAGCGGTCTGGGATAGGCAGCGCACGCGTTTTGACAGCTTGGTTGCCCCCCCAACCCGTTGTTGTTGAAGACCGCAGGACCCATAATTCCCAGCTGGCCTGTTATCCCAACCCATCTGGAACACAAGTAGTACTTCAGGAGGCTGAGATATATATATAGAGAGAGAACTTCAGGGGGCAGGAGAGGAAATGCCAGTAAAGGAGAAAGGGTGAGGTGGGGTGGGTCTCCACTGTGGGGGTAAAAAAAGACTATATTTAGGGTTTTTTTAAGATATAGAAATCCTAGTATCCTATTATAATCCTATTATTTGTACCCTATGACTACCATTAAGTGTACCTTACGATTCTTGATGAACATATCTTTCCTTTATGTACACTGAGAGCATATGCACCAAAGACAAATTCCTTGTGTGTCCAATAAAAAATTCTATTCTATTCTATTCTGTTGTATTCTATTCTATTCTATTCTATTCTATTCTATTCTATTCTATTCTATTCTATTCTCTATATACCATCTATATTTATCTATTTATCTATATATCATCTCTCTATTTATCCATCCATCCATCAGCTATTTATCTCTGTCTATCATGTATCTATCTATCATCCATCCATCCATCCATCCATCCATCCATCCATCCATCCATCTATCATCTATCAACTTTATATCTATCTATCATCTGTCTATGTATAGATCATCTCTATTTATCCATCCATCCATCATCTATCAGCTATTTATCTCTGTCTATCATGTATCTATCTATCATCCATCCATCCATCATCTATCAACTTTATCTATCTCTATCTATCTATCATCTGTCTATCTATAGATCATCTATCTATCCATCTATCCATCCACCATCTATCTATCTTATCTATCTATCTATCTATCTATCTATCTATCTATCATTTAGTAATAGGCATCTGCCCCAGGCAGCCCCCCCCCCCCTTTCATCTAGCTTGGTCTTTTAAACTTTACAAACTCTTTCACATCACCTGTTACCAAAGCTTTTTATTATTATTGCTGGCTGGGGAATTCTGGGAGTTGAAGTCCACGCATCTTCAAGTTGCCCAGGTTGAAAAACACTGATTTAGAATGACTTTGAATTGAACTTTGTGGGTGAAATATGTTTCTCGTTGTTAAGTTTTGATGTCTGCTTTTTTTAATGGATTAACTTTTGAAATGTTGTTAAGCCAGGCCTGTCCTTGTGTATGACACTTCTTCACCTACCACATCTTAGCTGTGTGTGTGATACTGATCAAGTGTGTGCCATTAGTTTGTGGTTAAATGTGTCTTGTGAAACTCTTAACATGTGTTTCATTGGATAAAATAAGGTAACCACATCTCAATGTATTGTGCAAAGATGGATTCAGGTTCTACGGCTAATCAAGCTGACAGGCAGTTGAATTCTTGAGCAAGTGAAAAATGGGCATGGATGTTCTATCTAGACAGAACTCTCCCACCTTTTTTCAATCCAATACAAAGTTTGATTGCTATCTCTTTATTGAGCCTGAATGATCATTCTAATCCTGTACATAGAGTTTGGCTTTAAAGAAATGTTTAGGATTATGTATTAACCTTTTAACACTGAATTTCTAAAACTGCTTGGTTTCGAATATGGGTAGTCTATGTCTTAATGATAATTTGTTTAATAACACTTCAAATATAATTTATATTTATAATGGCCTTCAGAAAAATGACTTATGACCTGTACTTGTATTTACGACCATTGTATCGTCCCCAGAGTCGTATGATTGCAGTTTGGGTGCTTGGCAGCCAGCTCTTATATGTGACCAGTTTCAGTGGCCTGCGGTCATATGATTGCAATTTGTACTTTCTTTGCTATTTTTCAGCATAAAGCCCCATTGGGGAAGCAAAATCTGCTTAATGGCCACTATAAAAATTGTCATAAAATTGGGCCTGATTCAGCTTTCAACCACAATGACTTTGAATGGAAATTCTAATCCCAATTGCGGTCATAAATCAAGGACTACTTGTATTGCATTTCTTTTTGATAGGCTTATAAAGTTGTACTTATTCTGCCATTCTCAAAAGATGGGATTATCTTTCAGTTTCTCAGGTTTTGTTTATCTGCGAATAGCAGAAATACGTATGGTAAACTTACTTGGAAAGATTCAAAACTTTCTTATGTTTGATTGCATGTGTATAAAATTCAGAAAAATTTAATTAATGTTAAATCTAAAAACTAAAATGATGTAGAACATAAGTTTTAATCCTCTTCCTAAACCAGGGTTCCCCAAAATGGTTAATATTGACCCCCAAGGGTTGATGAGACTATCCACTGTTGTTATTATTATTATTCATTAGTTAAAGTGGTATTTATTAAATTTCATATAATGTTTAGTGTCCATGAACAATTTGAAATCTCATGAAAGTTTTGATGAGCTGTCCTAAACTATTATAAGGAAGTGGGGCTGCCTCAACTCCAACACGAATTCTAAACCATAATAATTCCCAGGACTAGTATTATTAACACTGAAACCCTAATGCTCTCTACCCATAGAAACCGGATATTTTCTGACTACAGCATTTTTGATATTTCTAAAAAGTTCCTGATGTTTGAATTAAGCTGTAGATCCAGGAAAAATAATTGAGCCAACACCCTGACTGTTCTTTCTTTCTTTTCAGCTTCTTAGAATGTTGCAATGGTTGGAATTGCTCCAGACATGGTTGCTGTGGTGTTATCCTGGGAGACCATTTTGATGGAGGACTAGTACCATTCAGTGATGGGCTGTGGGACTAGTAAAGTCCTTCCCGAGCCTCCCAAGGATGTTCATTTGGATCTTGTTAAAAAGGTCGAGCCGTACACTGGTTATAAAACTGACATATATAAACATTTCATCAAAGGTGATGGAGATGCCATCAAGTCTGCTATTCCTTCTCCTCCGTGTCATACCAATCCGTATGTGGAACAGCAGGAGCCCCGCAAGAACAGAGTGGCAAAATACCGTGCCAAATTTGACCCCAGAGTGACAGCCAAGTATGACATCAAAGCTCTGATTGGCCGAGGTAGCTTTAGCCGGGTGGTACGAGTGGAGCACAAAGCTACCAAGCAACCTTATGCAATCAAGTTGATCGAGACCAAATACCGCGAGGGGAGAGAAGTATGCGAATCGGAGCTGTGCGTGCTACGCCGAGTGCGGCACACGAACATCATCCAACTCATCGAAGTTTTCGAGACTCAGGAGCGTGTCTACATGGTGATGGAGCTGGCCACAGGAGGCGAATTGTTCGATCGTATTATTGCTAAAGGGTCTTTCACGGAAAGGGATGCCACCCGAGTGTTACAGATGGTATTGGACGGGGTTAAATACTTGCATACGTTGGGCATAACTCACAGAGACTTGAAGCCGGAGAACTTGCTCTATTATCACCCAGGTATGGACTCTAAAATCATGATCACCGATTTCGGGCTGGCGAGTGCTCGGAAGAAAGGAGATGACTGCTTAATGAAGACTACCTGTGGGACCCCAGAGTACATTGCGCCAGAGATCTTGATCAGGAAGCCTTACACTAACTCTGTGGACATGTGGGCGCTCGGGGTGATCTCGTACATCCTACTAAGTGGGACTATGCCTTTTGAGGATGATAATCGCACCCGCTTGTATCGGCAAATCCTGAAAGGAAAATACAGCTACTCTGGGGAGGTGAGTAAAGGGATGATGATGATGATGATGATGATGTGTGTATGATGAGAACATGACAGAAGAGAAGTAGTAGTAGTAATAATAGTAGTAGTAGTAATAATAATAATAATAACAACAAATTTATTTATATACCGCCCTTCTCCCGAAGGACTCGGGGCGGTGTACAGCCAGAATTAAAACATAAATATACAGATATCATGGTTAAAATTAATTAAAATCATTAAATAGTTTTGGCCGAATTTTAAAACCCAAAATTAAAACCCAATTTAAAATCATTCAGTTAGACAGCCCCGCCTGTCGGAACAGTAGGGTCTTGAGGGCACAGCGGAAGACCCGGAGGTCAGAGATGTTACAAATGTCCGGGGGCAATTCATTCCAAAGGCAGGAGCTCTGATAGAGAAGGCTCTCCTCCTGGGTGTCGCCAGTCAACATAACTTGGCCGACGGTACCCTGAGGAGTCCCTCTCTGTGGGAGCGAACTGGTCGGTGGGAGGCTGTTGGTGGCAGAAGGCGGTCCCGTAGATACCCTGGTCCTAAGTAAATATATATACACCGTCCATGTAATTACAAGTAATACTTCTAAGAGGGTGTGTGGTAGTGGCCTTATAACTGGATATCCAATTCAGCTATCCAGGCGATCGCCTCTGGTGTTGCTTCATGCAGATGTAGGGAACCAGGGAACGCACATTGTGGGCAATATTGCACAATATGTTTAATGGTTTGTATATCAACACCACAATCGCAACAAGGGGAATCTTTTTGTCCCCACTGATAAAGGGCAAAGGCACTTCTTCCAGCATGAGACCTAATTAAAAGAAATAAAAGAATAGCAAAGCACTAGTGCCGTCCCTATAATGTTATTGCAGGGACATTTTCAGTATTTGAATCACTTCTCAAAGGGGATAATCTGCTTTTTGTGAATTGCTCTGCTCTGAAAAGTTGGTCTCTTCTAGGAATATAAAGGCTTGTAGCCAGGGAATGGCCCAAATGCTGCAGTGTGACAGTACCAAAATAGTAATGGTAGAAGGAACTTTTAGCACTGTGCAGCTGTAATAGCAATAGCACTTAGACTTATATACCCCTTCACAGTGCTTTACAGCCCTCTCTAAGATGTTTACAGAATCAGCGTATTGCCCCCAACAATAATGTTCTTAATACTCCACCAGTGATATATGGATACATACTATTTCTTAATCTTTTCTTGAAATTTTGCCTGACTGGGGGAGATGCCTTTGAGGTGTGCTATATGTCAAATTTCATGGATTTCATTTGATCTGTTCTTTCTCTCTGTATGTGTGTATGTTTTGCTGGGTTATGTCATGCATGGTCTTTTATAGATGACCTCCAGCTTCCTCTTAAGTACGGTAACTTGAATTAATATACATTGACTTTTAAATGCTTTTGATGAGACTTAAATCATAATTCCATCAAATGTATATCAAAAATACAAAGCTACAGTGTCTTGCCAAAATTGCTTGATTATTGAGTTTGTCCCTCTTAGATTCAAGAGCTGACTTTTCTCACTACCTGCATTTGCACGTAATAACAAACAAACAAACAAAAAAAGAGTTTTGATGCATGACTCTTGAAAGTGGAGCCTCAGATTTCTGCACTGTCCATTTCCTTCCACCTTGAGAGTCAGAAGAAGAATTTTGTGCAACTTA
The DNA here is from genome assembly GCA_022577455.1 of Arizona elegans. Lineage (NCBI taxonomy): Eukaryota > Metazoa > Chordata > Lepidosauria > Squamata > Colubridae > Arizona > Arizona elegans. The sequence goes on from JAKOOJ010000014.1 coordinate 8,960,378, forward strand.
ATTTAGCTGTCCACATTTCTTGTTTCTAAATCAAAACGTGATTTGAAACAAAGGATTTGTTACTGGCTTTCCTAGCAGTTGGCAAAACATGATTCCTGTTTAATTCATAATAATCAGCCAAGAATGGAAGAAAGATAAACACAATTTATTAAGAGTCTTCCTTTTAGCATGCACAAAGATGAATATCCCTCCCCCGAAGTGTTCTCCCATATTTTCAAAGAATTGTCTGTAGACTATACTAAATTCTGGCTTAGCGCTACATACAATTAGGCATAACATTTAAAAATAGAAATAGAAATAGAATAACAGAGTTGGAAGGGACCTTGGAGGTCTTCTAGTCCAACCCCCTGCCCAGACAGGAAACCCTACACCACTTCAGACAAATGGTTATCCAACATCTTCTTAAAAATTTCCAGTGTTGGAGCATCCACAACTTCTGGGGGCAAGTTGTTCCACTGATTAATTGTTCTAACTGTCAGGAAATTTCTCCTTAGTTCTAAATTGATTCTCTCCTTGATTAGTTTCCTCCCGTTGCTTCTTGTCCTGCCCTCAGGTGCTTTGGAGAATAGCTTGACTCCCTCTTCTTTGTGGCAGCCCCTGAGATATTGGAACAGTGGTATCATGTCTTCCCTAGTCCTTCTTTTCATTAAACTAGTGATGCCCAGTCCCTGCAACCGTTCTTCATATGTTTTAGCCTGCAGTCCCCTAATCATCTCCCCTAAATTTAATTTAGTTAAAGGATTATTGTTTGCTTGTTCCCAGCATTTTTCCTATTTTTTTGTTGCAACTTCCTATGCATTTGTCCCACAGGTGCTTTTTCAAGAGGAAACTGGACTTTCTGGTTTTTTTCTTTGAAGACTTTTCGCTTCTCATCCCAGAAGCTTCTTCAGCTTCTTCTTCAAAAAAAACAAACCCCCACCCCCACCCCCGAAAATCCAGTTGCCTCTTGAAAAATCACCTTTGGGACAACCATGACCTGGATAACTGAGAAATCTCCATATGCACTATTTGTGAGGAAAAAAGAAGTATTTCAGCAGCAGGGATCTTTCTCCTTTTCCACTCGTTCAAAACCCATGCCTTTTCAAAACTGAGGCTGGGCACAGTGTAGATTGACAAGAAAAATCTGACGCCAGCTACAGGTGGCCTTCCACTTACGACCGCAATTGAACTGAACATTTCTGTTGCTAAGTGAGGCAGCTGCTTAGTGAATTTTGCCCCGTGTTACGACCTTTCTTGCCACAGTTGTTAAAAGGAACCACTGCAGATGTTAAGTTAGTAACACGGTTGTTAAATGAATCTGGCTTCCCCATTGACTCTGCTAGTCAGAAGGTCGCAAAAGGTGACCATGTGACCCCAGGACACTGCAATCATCATAAATATGAGTCAGTCGCCAAGCGTCCAAATATTAATCACGTGACCATGGGGAGGCTGCAACGGCCGTAAGGGTCATAAGTTGTAGCTTCGAAAAGTCAGTAAATGAACGTAAGTGGAGGACTACCTGTATTGCAGTAGCTGTCTGCCAGTACAGCAGCAGGTGTCTTCCTAATGTGGTTCCATTCTTGAAGTTTTCCAGAGGCTATTAAGCGATCAATGGCCACGGTACTCTAATAACTCATTCAGGTTCTGCTGACTTCAACTGCTCTAATTATTATTCTTTGGCTCCTGGATGATATATAGTTGATGACCAAGAAGGGAAATTTAATGCAGCTTGGAGGAGACACTACAAACACTTCTGATGATGTTAGCTTCCTTGCGTTACAGTGCTTATCGGAGCAGGATCAGCTCAATTTACCTGTTAGGAACTAATTGTGTTTTTCCCTGTACCCTGCAGCTTCTTTGCTTTATCAGGGCTTAGTTCAATAAGCAGAAGGCTTTGTTTTGCCGTATATATATATATTGCTGATAAAGAAATAAAGGGAGATTAGTATAGATCTATTTCAAGCTTTTTAGCTTTCATCAGCTAGCCATACCCTTACTTGGATTCGAACTTGGGCATCAGGATACACAGCAGAAAAAGCTCCATCTGATGTGTCTGGTGATTCCAGATGAGAAGTCAAATGGTTTGATATATCCTATTGTTCTGCGTGGTTATGATTGATAGCAAAAACTCCAGGTAGAAGTATCTCTAAATTACCTGCCTGCATCTTTGACTAATTTATGAAGGGGGCCACATGACAGGAAGCGATGGGCAACGGGGAGAAGAAGGCATCTGTGTTTTACATTTTTTTATATAGAGAGGTTTTAAATATGTACTAAAATGTTCATGTATTTCACATCTCAGAATAGCAGGATGTGATGCTGTTAATCTTCACAAACAATCTGAGCAGCTACTTTTTGCTTTTATAGTTAAACTTAGACCGTCTCCTTAGATTTTCACCCAAAGCTCAGCAATAAATCTTTGTTTGGGAACTTGGATAGGTAAGTTGCTTGTATTGCAGATACAAGAAGCCCTAATGACGATAAGCTGCTGTACAATCTCGAGCCTTCTTTAAAATTTGTGTTTGTTTCTCCTATGTTCACATGGTAATAGACTTCTGGCCGCTTGTTTCTCAGCCTGGCCTCCTATTTTGATAACATCTGGTCTAAGGTTGTTAGTTCCCAGCTGTCCCAGCTTCAGTCTTCACAATTACACAACATGTTTTAAATATACCATGTTTCCCTGAAAATAAGACCCTGTCTTATATTTTTTTGAACCCTGAAATAAGTGCTTGGCCTTATTGCCATGTGCTCAAAAGCCCGATTGGGCTTATTATCAGAGATTGTCTTATTTTGGGGGAAACAGGTATGAAATAGCTCAATATATTCTACATGTTGCAAAGTGCAGATGGAACTTCAGTAGCAGGCTGCAGTTATTTCCACAGTTCCGTATGTATGTATGTATGTATGTATGTATGTATGTATGTATGTATATTTATTGATTGATTGATTGATTGATTGATTGGTTCAATTTATATGCCGCCCTTCTCCGGAGACTCAGGGTGGCTTATAATGAATTAAGCAATAGCTTTCATACTTTTGTATATATCTGCTTAGTAGGGCTTTTGGCCCCCGCAAGCGGTGTTCTTTTTTATATAAAGTCAGCTTATTGCCCCCCAATCTGGGTCCTCATTTTACCTACCTCGAAAGGATGGAAGGCTGAGTCAACCTTGAGCCTGGTGAGATTTGAACTTGCAGTAATTGCAGGCAGCTGGTGCTACTTTAACAGTGCTTAATCAGCTATGCCACCCAGGTTCCTGTACATAGCTCTGTTATGTCATCCTCCAGGATATTCCATTCTATTCAGTCATTTCATTTTACATTTTTCCTTTCTAATTAATGCTGAGTATTGTGTGGTTTTCTCATTAGAATGCGATTATGAGCTTTTTTCTTTTAATGTCTGTGTTTGCTCATATGCTCCTGTTGAAGCCCAGTGACTGTTGTGGTTCTAGTTGTATTTCGTCTTAGCAGCTGTCCTCCTGCTTTCCCCCACAAAATCTCCCTTGCAAAAGCAAAAGTTGGTTGATAAGCTTGCACGTAGCCCAAGATTGTCTGGAAAGACACTGTGTTTTACAAGACTACCCTGTTTCCCTGAAAATAAGACCTCCTTGAATAACAAGCCCAATTGGGCTTTTGAGCACATGTGCTAAAATAAGTCCCCGCCCCGAAAATAAGACCTCCCCGAAAATATTTAAACGCATGCACAGCCGGTCTCCGCCATTTCCTCTGGTTAGGGTTAGGGAGACAGAGCTGGAAATCAGGTAAGATGGCAAGAGGAGCCCCGTCTTGCTCCACGTGCCCCAAAAGGATAAGACCTCCCCGAAAATAAGGCCAAGTGCTTATTTCAGGGTTCAAAAAAATATAAGACAGGGTCTTATTTTCGGGGAAACACAGTATTAAGGTTAGAGAAGCCTGGTTTCAAATCTCAGGAAACACAAAACTGCTTGGCTGACCTTGAAGAGTCACTTCAAGTAATCCTCGACACAGATTAGAGAGGAAAAATGCTACCCAGGCAACGAAAACGTTTATTGCTAAGGTATTTGATAACGCACAATTGAATTTGCACATACAGGTAGTCCCGGACTTAAAACAGTTCATTTAGTGACCAAAGTTACAACGGCACTGAAAAAAAGTGACTTATGACCATTTTTCACACTTATGACCCTTGCAGCATTCCCCCATGGTCACGTGATTTACATTCGGATGCTTAGCAACTGACTCGTATTTATGACGGTTGCAGTGTCCCGGAGTCACGCGATCTCCTTTTGTGACCTTCTGACAAGCAAAGTCAATGGGGAAACCAGATTCACTTAACAACCAGGCTACTAATTTAAGAACTGCAGTGATTCACTTAACAAATGCGGTGAGAAAAGTTGTAAAATAGAGCAAGCTCACTTAACAAACTTCTCACTTAGCAACATAGGTTTTGGGCTCAATTGTGGTCGTAAGTTGAGGACTACTTATATTAAACCTTTCCAGTTCCTTGTTTGTTATTTAATAATGATATCAAGAGGAAAATACTGCAGATAATGTATTAAGCTTCCCTTTTCATTCAGGATTTGTTTTTTTTCTGTATTCCTAAAAACTGAAAAGTAAAGAAAGGTTGTCTGGAATGTTTCTCAGGCTAGGGACGAAGTAAAGCAAAATGCAATTTATAAACTTTTCCCCATCATTTAAAAGGCAGGGGATGCATCATCTGCCTGGAAGAGTGGTTGAAATTTGTCACTTACATTTGTCAGCTTGCCTGGGAAAACGGTCCACCAACGTCACTCCCTCCCTGTTGCTTTGTGACTCACAGCAGCTTTTCATTTCTAGTGAATACCACTTCCACTTGATACAAACTTTAATGCACCTTGACGCAGAACACCCTTCAGGAAGTTTTGGTGCAGATGTTGCCTTGAACACACTGTTGTGCATCACTGATGAAGTATTGACTTACTCGGTGGTGTAATACACAAATGTAAAATTTGTAGAAAAGATTAAATACTGTGAGGAAACCAAGGCTGCCTTAGACATCATACATAAATCGTGCCCCTTTTGGTAATTTTAGTCTTAAATTGTGAGACTGGATTAGTGGGGGTTTTTTTATATTCCAGTTTTCTTCTAGATCTCTGGAGAACCCTTGAAAACTCTGGTCCTTTTATGACTTGTGGACTTCAACTCCCAGAATTCCTGAGCAGCATGTCTGGCTCAGGAATTCTGGGAGTTGAAGTTCACAAGTCATAAAGATGGCCATAGTTCCTCATCTCTGTTCTAGATGCCTAAGCTGGAGGTCTCCTCTCATTTTACATTAATAGCAACAGCTCTGTTTGTTACTACCCTGTTTCCTCGAAAATAAGACATCCCCTGATAATAAGCCCAATTGGGCTTTTGAGCGCATGCGCTAAAATAAGCCTCCCCCCGCCAAAAAAATAAGCTCTCCCTGAAAATATTTAAACGCAGAGCTGGAAATCAGGTAAGATGGCAAGAGGAGCCCTATCTTGCTCCACGTGCCCCAAAATAATAAGACCTCCCCGAAAATAAGGCCAAGCGCTTATTTTGGGGTTCAAAAAAATATAAGACAGGGCCTTATTTTCAGGAAAACACGGTATGTAAAAAAGATGTGGAGACTCTAGAAAGGGTGCAGAGAAGAGCAACAAAGATGATTAGGGGACTGGAGGCTAAAACGTATGAAGAACGATGGCAGGAACTGGGTATGTCTGGTTTAATGAAAAGAAGGACCTGGGGAGACATGATAGCAGTGTTCCAATATTTCAGGGGCTGCCACAAAGAAGAGGGAGTCAAGCTATTCTCCAAAGCACCTGAAGGTAGGATAAGAAGCAATGGATGGAAACTAATCAAGGAGAGAAGCAACTTAGAACTAAGGAGAAATTCCCTGATAGTCAGAACAATTAATCAGTGGAACGACTTGCCTCCAGAAGTTGTGAATGCTCCAACACGGGAAGTTTTTAAGACGATGTTGGACAACCATTTGTCTGAAGTGGTGTAGGGTTTCCTGCCTAAGCAGGGGGTTGGACTAGAAGACCTCCAAGGTCCCTTCCAACTCTGTTATTCTATTCTATTCTAAACTAGCCCAAATTCACTCATTGAGATGTAATGATTGAGAATGGTGTGAAACCTGGGCCTTGCCTGTTCTAACTTAACTGCTTTTATCACAGTGCCCCTTCCCCTGTAAGATACTTCTAATTCTGGATCGAGAAACAATGTCTTTGCCGGTCTGGTTGGTTTCCAGTTCCTAAAAGCCAGCAATCAGTGTGATGGAAGCTGGAGTCCAACAGGAGTTGTAGGGCCTTTGGTTTCTACCTTTCATTAGTGTTACAGATACTTAGAACCGAGGGCTCAATTTTCAAGTGCATGCAAGAACAAAGAAACAAATCCATGAAAACCTTGGATGGAAAGGAGACTAAAATATTCTACTCTTAAGCGGACCTGAAGAGCGGTTCCACCCTTTCTTAGAAGAGAAATCCATTTACCAAGGAATGTGTTTTTGCATCGCTGGCAAAGAGATTGAGCCAGTGATGGTGAGGCTTCATGTAACCTCAAGGGGCCCTGTTGAAAAGGCAGAGTGTTCTTCCTTTTTATATCATTTTTTTTAAAAAAGAGAAATATTGAACGGAGTTTGAAATAAGATGCTTCCATCCCTGAGGTCAGCCTGACGAATGCACACTCTGAAACTCTCTTTTCTCCCCCCAGTCCCAGTTCTTTGCTCTTTTCCCCCTATCCTTAATGCAGCTGTCCAATGTCTAATGTACCTTAGAGTTTGCTCCCTTTTGTGCTGATCTGATTGCCTCAGCTCTGTGGCCAGATCTTGATGCAATGGGCAGAAAGGTTCACAGAAGTACAGATTCATTTGGCATTTGCTCTCTTTCAAAGTTGAAAATGGCCTCTTTGCCTGCAACCTTGGCCATCGGAAGCCTTGTGCGCAAGATGTTCCCATGAGGATAGAAAGGAGTGTACTCGGGCTAATAACCTTTGTGGACTTGAATTTTGCCCACTGCGTATTGACCATGAGGACAGAGGTTATTTAATTGGGATCAAACTCATTTATTTTGCTTTCAACGGCTTAGATTTCAGGTTGATGCACCTGGAAAAGTAGACACAGATTGGATGTTGTCAAGAAAATTGTTTGTTATTTCTCTAACTTAATTTTTGTAACGTAATGGTATGGTAGAATGCAGATTTGACGCAGAGAAGAAAGAGGTGAATACCCAGCCACTATTAGAAAAGAGATTTGAATTCTGAGAAAGTAGAAAATGTGAAATAGAACAACTCTTGTCTTAATTGTGTTCGGTATAAATTGAAGCCTGTGGCTTCAATTCAAAGAGTGGGTTTGACAGGCTTTCAGGATTCACTACAATATCCTTATCCACAATCTAAGGCTTCTAGCATTTCCTATTTGCTAAACTTCACTATCTCAAAAGGATCGACACATTGTCTCTTAAAATTTATGCATCGTAGAATCATAGGGCTGGAAGGGACCTTGAAGGTCTTCTAGACCAACCCACTGCCCAAGGCAGAAGTCCTTATACAATCCCAAATGGATGTTCAAATTTGGTCTCCCCATCTGATAGTGTCCTCAAGTTTATTTTTTTCCCCAACGTCGCCAAATTGTTCTCGTAGCTTTCAGCATTTATTATCTTTCCAAATTTGTGATATTTTTCATTTAAGTTTTCTGGAATTTTAGCCAATAAGAATATTGCGGTTTCAGTTCAGATTTTGGGAATATTTTGATGTATTTGTTTCTAATGGCTTTTATCATTTTTTTTTTTCATTTGTATAAAATCTGTAATAAATTTGCTTGTTGAAAAGCACCAGAGCAAGATGACCAGGTCAAAAGTCATTTCATTACCCTTCCAGTATTTGGCAATGATTTCTTGGGAAAACAGGAGACAAAGAAAAGGTGCCTTATAAAAATGAGTTCATGAAGTGGCATATACTGTAGAACCAAAGAATTAGATTTCCCTCCCTCTTTCTTTTTCTTTCTTTCTTTCTTTCTTTCTTTCTTTCTTTCTTTCTTTCTTTCTTTCTTTCTTTCTTTCTTTCTCTTTCTCTTTTTCTCTCCTCTGTTTCCTTCTTTCTTTCTATTTTCCTTTTTTCTCTTTCTCTTCTTTCTTTCTTTCTTTCTCTCTTTCTATTTCTCTCTTTCTCTCCTCTGTTTCTCTTCTTTCTTTCTCTCTCTCTTTCTTTCTCCCCCCCCTTCTTTCTTTCCTCCCTGATTGTTCCAGCATATCGACCATTTGTTCAGGCTCTGCCTTTTGCATCTCCTCCATCCCCCCCCCCCCCAATCATATCTGGTACATAGGTTTCAGTCTACACAGTATATGTAGCTGGTGTCAATGGGTCCCTTTGTCTCCCATCTCTTCCTTTCCAGGGAGTCTGCCAGGCCTGGGTTTAGAGACACATTTCCCAATTAAGGTTTTGTTTTGCTGTTTGGACTTAAATGCTTTCCTGAAGGATTGGCAGGCTTCTTCTGAAACCTGAAAATTGACTCTCAGTCAAGTGATCAGTGTCAATTGGTAAAATTGTGCACGTAGCTGATTGTGCGGAGGAGGTTTCCGGTTGTTGGTTTGTAGGAATGCCTGCTGCTGCTTCATCCACGAGCTGGCCTGTATAAATACAAGAGGAATGACTTGTATTGACAGATGCCTGCAGACTACGTAGCAAGTGCCCAGAGGAGTGCCATCCCTACAGAGGAAGTCAATACGTTGAGATATTTCAGGTGACAGATTTAGAAGTTATCTGGTAGCTGTTGGAAAATGAGGTTAGGAAGTTCCAAGTTGTTACGAATTTGATCATAAATAGCACTGAAGGATTCATTCAGCTTCATGACTCTGTAGTGCGAGAAAACTTGTATTATTATTTTTTTTAATTTGATTTATATGCCGTCCTTCTCCGGAGACTCAGGGCGGCTTACAGTGCGTTAAGCAATAGCCTTCATACTTTTGTATATTTATACAAAGTCAGCTTATTGCCCCCACAAACTGGGTCCTCAATTTACCTACCTTAGAAAGGATGGAAGGCTGAGTCAACCTTGAGCCTGGCCAGATTCGATCTTACTTTTAATTGCAGACAGCTGGTGTTAAATTACAGTCCTCTGACTGTTGAGCTATCCAGGCTCCTGGATATTGTATTTGTACAATAAAAGAGCCCAAATTAGGCACTAGCCATGGATAAACCGCTTATCAATTGGCATGGCAAACTGGAGCCAGTGTCTCTATATTGGTTACAGCTGATTCACTTTTGCAATGTCTGACTGGCTGAAATTGGACGGCTACTGTAGCTCTGTCGAAAGTTTGTTACTGAGAAAATGAAAGCATTGAGTCTTAAAAACGAATGTATTCAGTTGTAGAAATGTCAAGGAATGCCCCGGGTCCCCTCCCCTAAGGAAGTACATCTAGTGGGACCAAGAAGAAGGGCCTCCTCTGTGGTATCTCACTCCTTGTGGAACATCATCCCCAAAGAAATAAGATTGACTCCCACTTTGGACTTCTCTTTCACAAGGACTGGAAGACCTGGATTTCCCCGGGAAACCCAGAATTTGGATGGAGCCCCTCAAGTGTCTTGTTTGGAGTTTTATGTCTCTTTATTGGTTTTTTTATATGATATTTTTTATCTTTGAAAGCCACCCACAGTTCACAGAGAGTGAGTTGGGCGGGCATATAAATTTCTTTAAATAAATACCCTATCTTTTCTCCCTTTAAATCAGTGTTTCTCAACCTTGGAAGCTTGAAGATGGGTGGACTTCAACTCCCAGAATCTGGGAGTTGAAGTCCACCCATCTTCAAGCTACCAAGGTTGAGAAACACTGCTTTAAATACATACAGTTGGAGAAGTCTCTGCGAAACTCTCATTTTGGTTTGTTTGGCTGTTAAAACATCCACAGATCAATAAGGTTGGCAAATGTTTTTTCTTTTTTTTAAAACCCCATTCCGGATGTTGTTGCCAAGTGAGTTGTACTACAGATCATTCCTTAACATGGTTGTGACAGTTTTGGATGTATAATATGGCTACTCTACAGCACGGTCATTTATTTATTTCCAAACATATGCTTTGTTAAACATGAGCTGGACAAAACGGATAGAAGAGAGCGCCTGGGAAGGCCCTGTAAAATATCTGCTATAGCTTCAAAATGCTCTGGGCAGTACATCACCCAATTTCTCACTGTTTAGCTTGCTAAGTCTTTTGCTGACAACAGTCATTTCACTGGCAATCTGTTACTTAGTAGTACTTATTCCTTTTCTCCGGTGTGCAGAATAAGAATATTGCTTGTTTCAGTCGGTTCAATATATTTAAGCCTGTGCTTCCCCAGAGCCTGATTCTATACTGATTCTTCACTCACAACTGAAATAGTGCAGCAATTTCTTGAAACTCTACTCTATATTTCATATGATACTGTAAATGTATGCACCACTGGTCCCATTTATATCTTATCTTTTGTTAGAAAGTCAAGGCAGCATGCATACTCTTCACCCATTCCCAGTGGGGGGTCCACATACAGCAGGACTGTCAAACACATGGCCTGCGGGCCGGATCCGGCCCGTGATGTGGTTGGATCTGGCCCACGGGACCATCCTGGAAAATGTGAGGGGCTACCCCGCGTCACTTCGGCCCGTCTACCCAATGCAAAGAGGAAACATGCCAGCAGTTTGGGGATTGGCGTCAAGCTGGCCACGCCCACCATCAGCCACACCAATCCAGTCACCCACATCCAGTGAGTGGCGTCAAGCTGGCCACTCCCACCCAGTCAGCCAGCCCCCCCGAGGTCAACCACAGCCCTGATGCGGCCCTCAGCGAAATTGAGTTTGACACTCCTGATATACAGCAATCGTGTGAAGTGGATCATGTTGATAGAGAAGTTAAAGCTAACCGGGATGGCCAGGAGTTAAAGCTAACTGGGATGATCACAGAACAGCAAATCCTTCCTGTTTCCAATACTCAGTCAACCCTAAGTTTTCATTTTCCATTAAGCCAATCGGGAGCATTTTTGAAACCTTGACAGAAGGTTCTGATAGGTGTTGATGGAACCTTTTTTCTCTCCCTCCTGCTAAAAGGACAAGGAGAAACAAAACCATTAACTAATAATTTTTGATTTAGAAAATTTATATTGCCGCCCACTCACTCTCAGTGACTCTTGGCGGCTTACAAAAAAATAAAAACCCAACATACAACAATAAAAACAATAACTCCCTCACACACACACACACACACACACACACACACTTGGCGACAGCAATCTGTCAGACAAGACACCTTGATGGCCTCCATTCCACTCTGGGTTGCTCAGACCCATTGGCAAAACCTTGCCTTTTCAAGAAGATATATAAAAGAAATAAGAAAAATGGTGGAAGAGTAAAATAGAAATGAATTAACCAAAGATTTAGGGGTGTCAGGGAGGTTAGAATTTCCAGTCTATCATTCTTTAATTGTGAATAACATGACATTGTTTTTGAAAGACTGCAAGTAGCCCTTCAGGAAATCACGATGAAGCTTTAACCAAAGCATGAATATCAGGAACAATGGCAGTAGAAATCACCAGGCAAAATAATTAATTTCAAGCCTCTTCTGTCCTTGGCGCTTGGGTTTCTATTGGAGCAGTATCTCCACACGAAAGCCCATTAAGGAGGCTCTGAACGTTTATAGCAACAGCTATGGATTTTGTCTATTGCTGCAGCTGCCTGCAGAGTCCCCTTTACCTCTTTCTCTTTTGCTGCTTGCTTGTTCTATGTGTTGAGTTTGGAACAATAAAGAGGAAGAAAGGAGTCAATTTTGGGGGTTGGAATTGGAATTCAAGCTGATTGGAACTTTAAGGTATCTCAAATATACAAATACTGTAGTACATTTCTTTTCCTGCTTGTTTATCCGCTCCAGACTAAAGTGGAGGTAACCCTTGTATGGTTGACTACTAGGCGCCATGCTACACCTAGCTACCGTGTTTCCCCGAAAATAAGACCCTGTCTTATATTTTTTTGAACCCTGAAAGAAGCGCTTGGCCTTATTGCCAGGCGCTCAAAAGCCCGATTGGACTTATTATCATGTCTTATTTTGGGGGAAACAGGGTGGGCAAGGATAAATGGGCACTGAATATCCTGTGGTTCTGCTTTTAGAACCAAAACCATTGTCTTGGCATGTAGTATGATCTAGGCCTGTGATGGCGAACCTATGGCACGCGTGCCACGGGTTGCATGCAGAGTCCTCTCTGCGGGTATGTGAACAGTCATTCCAGCTCAGCTATATCACACATGTGCGTGCGCCTCCTGCCAGCCAGCTGGTTTTCGGGTCTCTGCCACACATGCGCAGGGGGTGGGGCACATGCGGGAGACATGTGCACAAGTGCAGGGGCGCACGCGGGGGCACATGCACATGTGTGGGGTTGTGTGTGCATGCACGATGGTGGGATGCATATGGGTTGCATGTGTATGCGTGGGGGCGGGATGCTTGCGTGGGGTTGCATGCATTGCATTATGGGTGTGTGTGTGTGCACGCTTTGATCACTCGGTGCCAAAAAGGTTAGCCATCACTGATCTAGGTCATTTTATTAAGCCATGATATGGTTTATTTTGGAGAACATTTACATGTTATGCAGTGGTGGGATTCAAAATTTTTTACTATTGGTTCTGTGGACGTGGCTTGGTGCACGTGGCATGGCTTGGTGGGCGTGGCAGGGGAAGGATACTGTAAAATCTCCATTCCCACCCCACTTCAGGGGAAGGTGACTGCAAAATCCCCATTTCCTCCCAATCAGCTGGGACTCGGGAGGCAGAGACTAGATGGGGGCAGAGCCAGTCAGGATTTTTACTACTGGTTCTCCGAACTATTCAAAATTTCCGCTACTGGTTCTCCAGAGCTAGTCAGAACCTGCTGAATACCACCTCTGATGTTATGTAAACACAGCAATTATGTTTTGCTAATGTGGTTTTAGTAAGTTGCGTGAACCCATATGTTTGGTGTTGTGCTGGCGTTTTTATTTCTGAGGGATCCAGACCATTATTCTCGAGTGAAGGCTTGTTCTTCTATTTCTACACTGGAGAAAAATACATTTTGAAGTTTGAACATCACTATTGGAGAAGTTTGCCGCGATCTGCCTGACTTTGTCCTTGAGCTGAGAAGAACAAAGACAAAGAACCCTCGAAATTGTTGGGAATAGGATACATATCAACTTAATTTATTGTTGTTTGTTATTTTGGTAAAGATTTAAAATACTGATCCAGTACATATGTTAGGAGATGACTATGGAGATGCTGCAGTAGCCATATGTGCAGGGGTGGGCTTCAAAAATTTTAGCAAGGGGTTCTCTGCTGGGTAGGTGTGGCCTCATCAGCCTCCTGCACCACGACGGAGGGAGGCATTTTTGCCCTCCCCAGGCTCCAGAGGCTTTCCTTGAGCCTCCGGGAGGGCGAAAACAGCCTCCCCGGGCTCCGGAGGCCCTTTAGAGGCCAGAAATGGGCCCAACGTCTGGTAGGCCGGTTTTTTGCCCTCCCGGAGCCTCCACGTGCACCCTGCACTTACCTGCATCCAAAACGGGCCACGTGGGGATTCCTGGGAGGGGCAGGGTGGGGTGGGAAGGACCAGCCAGGAGTGGGATATGGGGGTTTTCCGAACTGCACAGAATCTTAGCTAGAGGTTCTCCCGAACCCCTTCGAACCTCCAACAGCCCACCACTGCACACGTGTAAAAAAACGGCCATAAGTCACTTTTTTTCAGTGTTGTAACTTTGAACGGTCACTAAATGAATAGCTGTAAGCCGAGGACTACCTGTATAATCCTTTCCAGTAAAGCAGCCTTAACAGTGGCTAAACCAATGTCAATAGCTAGTACATTTTTGAATTATATGCTTTAGATTATCCAAGCAATCATCAGTATTGGGTCTGATTTGATTTAGGACTCAGAGAGGGGGAAATGAGCCATCCTCTTGCCTGTCCATGAACTTGTTGCATACCAATCATCATCTTTTTTTTCCCTTGCTTTGACATTTAAGTGATACCCTAAGGATTGAGTTCAACTGCAGGTTTTTTAACATTGCATCCGATGTAACTCTCCTTGAGCAAATACTAAAAAAAAAAAAAAAGTAATATAAAGAAGTAATATGACGCTCATGAGATTGAGAGTCTGCGGCCAGCTTGCCATGTTCCTCTCATTTCATCCTAGAAAATGAAACTGATCATTTTAATGGGTGGTAGGCAAAGAAGCCAGTAAGCTCGTTTCACTTCAAACCTTAATAGGGTATATATTTTTCCCCCCTTTTCTTCAGAAGGGTAGCTTAATTAAATCAAACCAAAGATACATACTGTACAGCAGGTGAAGCCTCCAGCAAGATAAACAGATCAATAAACCAATTTGTGTTTGCTGACTAGAAGAGATTTCTAATTACTAGTGCTCTCTGCTTACCATTTCAGAGGGTGGCAGAGTAATTGAAAGGATAAGAAATCCAATTCCTTCTTGTTTGAGAATTTGTTTCTGTTTAGCGCCCCTTAACTGAGCTGGTAATGCTGACTCGCTTGTCAGATTGAAGGTGATAATTTATTGCTGCCTGTCCCAGTTCCCTATTCAGGAATTGCTTCACATTTTGGTTAAAATATTACTGGTTGGTTAAATTGTTAAAATAACATTGAAACATTAACATTGATTATTTGATGATGATAGTTTGCATTTTCAAATTTATCGTTCTAGCAGTATGTGAGCTCACCTATTTCTAACTGCAAACATGGTTCTTTTTTTTTTTTCTTTTGTTCTATTTATGTACAAAATCTAGATCAGGAGTGTCAAACTCAAGACCCGGGGGCCGAATCCGGCCCGTGGGATACTTAGATCTGACCAGTGGCCAACTTTTTTTTTTTTTTTAACTTTTAAAACCATTTTTTCTACAACCTCTTCGGCCGAAGAGGTTGAAGAAAAAAAAATGCTTTTAAAAGCCTCTGGCAATTAGGCAATTTAGCTGGGATCGTCAGAGGCTTTTAAAAGCATTTTTTTTTTCTTCAACCTCTTCGGCCTGGGAATTACTTGGGTAGGGAAAATCCAATGTAAGTCATAGTTCAAAGTCCACAGACAAAGGAATTCCTAAGTAGAGCAAATGATGGGGTGCTTGCAGGTGGAAAGGAGAAAATGCCAAGTTTAAAGAAAAAAACAAGTTGGTTTGCTTATTCCCAACTTTAATAGCAGTAGCAATTAAATTTATATACTGCCCCATAGTGCTTTGGGCTGTTTACAATGTCAGCATATTGCCCCTCCCCCAACAGTCTGGGTCCTCATTTTACTCACCTCAAAAGGATGGAAGGCTGAGTCAAGCTTGAGCTGGTCAGGATCGAACTGTTAGCAATGGGCAGAATCAGCCTGCAATACTGCATTCGAATCACAATTCATGTTTCCCCCCATCCCTTTGTTTCTCCTTCATTTTCAGCCCTGGCCCAGCGTGTCCAACCTTGCTAAAGATTTCATTGACCACCTGCTCACTGTGGATCCTAGCGACCGGATGACAGCACTTCAAGCCTTAAAGCATCCCTGGGTTGTGAGCATGGCGGCCTCTTCTTCCATGAAGAACCTGCACCGCTCCATCTCTCAGAACCTCCTCAAGAGGGCGTCGTCTCGTTGCCAAAGCACCAAATCAGCTCAGTCTACGCGTTCCAGCCGTTCCACCAAATCCAACAAGTCCCGCCGAGTGCGGGAGAGGGAACTGCGAGAACTGAATTTGCGGTATCAGCAACAGTACAATGGCTGACGGCCTCAGCAAGAGACGATCTCACTTCCTTCTTTTCGTTATGGGGGGGCTGCGTGGTGCCTAAGTGCTCCAGCTGCCTTATTTCTTCTCTGAAAGTTCAGTCTCTTGTGTCTGTCTTTCTGTTTTGAAAGAAATGGAGATTTGGGGACCTTGATGCCTTTGGGGGGGAAATGCCCTTACTTGGGCAGGGTCAGTACAGTATCCCTGCTGTGGTGGGAAATGACCCTCCTTGGGTCCAGTCTGGAGCTGATGGTCTGAAATACTGGAAACACATGGAAGAGAAAATGCTTACTCGGTTTAAAATCCTTGCTACCACTGCTTATTTAATGACGAAAGTCAATTGTTGTTGGCACAGTGTCCGATAGTTGAGAGATTTAGAAGGCCATCCTCTGCCCACTTACCTGGAAATAAGCTTGATTAAATTAAGGGGGGGTGACCTCTGCGTAGATACATACAGAGGTACACACTAGGCTCATATGCTTAAGATTTGGAATCACCTGGAGTTTGAGGCACTTCCAGGAGTGCACAAAGGGATGGTCAATTTTCTTTACCAGCGTGACCTCTTGGACTGTGCTAAACTTTTTTTTCTAGAGATTCTCGTAACATTTAATGTGTGTGTGTGGGGGATGTTCTCTAGATCTGGGCCAACATTTAGCTGGAAATGGCTTGGAATGAGCTTTGTTCTTCCTTCTCGTCTCTTTTATGTATTTTGTGGCATTTTTTTTTTAATTTGATTTATATGCCGCCCTTCTCCGGAGACTCAGGGTGGCTTACAATGGGTTAAGCAATAGCCTTCATACTTTTGTATATTTATACAAAGTCAGCTTATTGCCCCCACAAACTGGGTCCTCATTTCACCTACCTTAGAAAGGATGGAAGGCTGAGTCAACCTTGAGCCTTGGAGAGATTCGAACCAGCAGTAATTTGCAGGCAGCTGTGTTAATAACAGGGTGCGTAGACCACTGTACTATCAAGGCTCTTTTGAGCCTTGAGTTTTGATCTTCGATTTGTTTTTCTCCACTTAATATTGGGATGAATTATTATAATCCCAGTTATCATTCCAAGTTCTGCCAAAATTGTAGGATGTGGGTCAGCATTCCACATTCCCAGAGACTGCAAGACCCTTAACAACTTTGTCTTCCAACATCATATCCTACTATCGATGTCCTATTACAATGACAGAGTGAGCGGTTGAAATCTCTCATCAAATGTGGTGGTTGAAGTTTGTTATGTCTGCCTGTAGAATGTGCAGAGAATACAGCTTAGAATCATTAACGTACATAGTTTAATAAGATCCACAAATATTCTACACTGCAGAGACCGCAAAGGATTAACTCACTTTTTTTGAAGAAAAAAAAAATTGTACGATTGCAAACAAAGAGTCCGGAATCAAAAGCAATAATCCTGCCGTAGCCATGTTTTAAATAATGTCAGGTGAAGCAATGCAAATGAGTATAACAAAAAGATTTGCACGTTTACCAAAAGGCATCTTCAAAATCATTAACCAACTTGAAGGAGAGTTGAATTCTTCTATCCTTGTTTAAGCCTGATGTACAGCCAAATTTGGAATTTTGACGATAGCATTAATCCTTTTAATTTCAAACAGCATGGAGAGTCAGTTTTTTAATGGCTCCATATAGAAAATGCATCTCCCTGCACATACAAAGCTAGCACATCAGGGAGCAGATTAGGAGGGAACCTTCAGAGGCACTAGATCTTTATTAGCAAAAAAGAAGATTTGCCAACCGTGGGAATGGATTCAAAGTGGCACCCCTCCGCTTGCATGGTGAAGTGGTCCAATGAATTCTGCTACCTCATTCTGCGGCATAGGAAGACTCTCGTGGAAAGCAAAGGCTGGTCAAAAGACCATCTGGAGTTTCCGAGTAGTTGATCCTAGCTTTGAAAATAACCATCCAGCGATGCTTTTAATTCTCTACGTCAGCCCAAATCGTATTTAGTTGAGCTAGTCCTCTTGATCTTTTTCTGTCCCTTTTTTTCCAGGTTTGGAATTGTGGCCAAGAGAGCTAAAAAGTGCCTTTTATGATCAGCAACCAACTGCTTATACCCTCTGGCAGATCCTATTTTGCTTTGCAATGTAACTTTCTCAAAACTAATACAAATGTTTTGAACGATAATTAGCCGGCAGTTTAAAGTTCAGCATTTCATCAGTCTTGATATTCAAGGGGCTTTATCATGTTGGGCAGTTAAACGCCAACTGAATTTTATGAGCATTATGAGCCTAAAGATAAGTTTTACTCCAGTGAGGGATGATTCTAGAGGTATCCCGGCAACTTAATTTTTACATTCACTTGAGCATGCATTATTCCACTTTTGATTTATCTCTACTCCTGTGTTAAGCACACGTTGTGTAGAATTGGTTTCTCAGGCCAGGGCGCCATCTAGTGGTTCAGGATGTTCTTGCCTGTCGGATCAATTAGTGCAAACATCTATTTATGCATGACTTCATATCTTGTCATTGTTTACTGTACCATAATTGGCATACCTTAATTCATATTTTGAATTGGACCACACCAAATTTCCAATTGACTTTTGCATCAACTGGACTTTCTTTGTCCAGTTGCCTCTTGAAAAAGCACCTTTGGGGACAACCATGACCTGGATGACTGAGAATCTCCATGGACATTGGCCTTTGCAGTGTTTATTTGACTCTTCAGAACATTCTGAGGTCTGGGGTAGAGATTTCTTTAACTCTTCTTTGCTCCATTCCTTCTGGATAAGAGGCCAATTTGAAAGAGAGGCACCATTTTTGACTCCATGGTTGTCCATGGAGATTAGTACCATCTAAGCCTAGAGGAGAGAAACTTCCCTGAAGAATGGCTATCTGTAGCCTGCTGGCCTGCTATTACAAGAAGCAAATCATTTACAAAGTGGAGTGTTTGTTTTTAAATGCATGCCATAATTTCTAAGACAAGAAAAAAATAACGTTTATTGTGGATGCAGCATAACTGTTAATCCATGCTTCTTCCTCTCCTGCTCCAGTTCATTTTTGTGTTTTAGCTGCTAAGTTGATTTATGATACGTACGCGATAACAAGCATTGAATATTCTCCTGATCTTGAGATTAGGTTGTGCCCAGTGCCGGTGCCCCCTTTTCTCACTCCTGGAAATACTAAACATTGTCAATTGTACTGGAACTTAGCAATGCTGTGTTGAAAACCATGATTAGTTTGAAATCCATCTGTGCCTCGGAGAAAGAATGCAAAGTTGGGGTTACGTTCTAGGTTGCTAACAGTGGGACTCTGAAGACTTAAGCGTGCCATAGATTAGAAGTCACTTCTGGCCCACATTTACCATTAGAAATATATTCTTTTTATGTCTTGTTTTTGAACATCAGTGGGTCCTTTTATGCCAGTCTCTGCCTGTCACTTTCTAAGGGCTCATTGGACCAGAGTCACGCTTATCCAAGGGTTGGAAGTGAGAAGTGTCATCCTACTACTGCCGAATAAGAAGAAGCGTGAGATCTTTCTCTAGGAGAGTGATTAAAGAAGGCCGTCTGGAGCCAAGCATCTATATATTCCACAATGTCAGGATATTTAGCTTTTATCAGGCACTCTTACTGTCTGCCTTTAAACTGCCAACTCTTTTTTTTTTTTAAATCAAGGAACTCTTGCACTTTATCCTATCCCGATAATTTAATATTTCCAATGAGCCACATGTTTCAACATTTCCCATCATTTCATATGAAGCACAAATTCCAACGTTTCCCAACATTTCCACCGAGTCACAAGACAGCTCTTTAACATTTCTGGCTTTTTAATGACTTTTATTCTCCCGTGGAAGAGAATTCAAATGTGGAAATGTTACTGTGACTGTACAGTAATTCACAAGCCAGTCAGAGCTGGGTTTCTCGTGAAATTATTGCTGGCAAGGTACTCCTCTCCCAATGAGGACCAACGTCTTCCTCTGCTTACTAGCCCATGGTGCACCAACATGGATTTCCCTGCCACTGGTGGAGAGGAGATGGCAGGAGAACATTTTAAGCAGTCCTTCTATGTCTGCCATAATGCTTAGGTTGGCTTTTAAATGTTCATCTCATAAATGACCAGGATTGTATTTGTGGAAGTTTCAGCTTTGATGAGTAAATAGGGGGGTGAAGATGGAATTAAAGCAGTCTTGTGTTTTTGTGAGGTTTTGTAAATAGAATTCAGCAACTGGAGAACTTCGAGAAAGCACATTTGGGAATGGGATCAGATGCATAAATCCACACCGGTAATTTTGCCAATACTTTCAAAAAGTTGCCTTTATCTCAAGATGGATATAAATGCCGTTTTGCCAGTTTAGTGCCTTCTTTTAAACCACTCAGTCATTATTCTTGGAAACCCTGGACTACATTACAAGGAGTTGACAGTCCTAAGAACCGCTTTGCTGGTGATGCACTGTTAGTAAATCCAGACGAGTTCCCTTTGTCTCCGTGTTGTGTTACAAATAGCTTTTGAAACCCAGTGTGTCACGGATACTTCTTCTCGTCATCGTAACATCCAATTTGTCAAAAATTAATAGTTTCTAGAAGCTCCCTTACCAATTTTTCATAGGTCAGTGACTTCCCTTCCCTACTTTTTTTCTCTCCCAAGTATTCATATCTGTGATTTTTGTCTTTGGTGCCTTTTGGGATTTTTCTATTTTTTACACAATGGAATCTCTACTTTTTTTAGAGGGTGATTTGATGCATGACAGTTAACCTGTAATGTTGAAATTAGTGTATGGAATTATTTATTTTGTGTATTCAGTCTGTTTTTAAAATTTGGAACTGTAACCTTTTTATTCAGTAAAATGTCGATCCTCACAGAGTGGTGAAGTGTGGTTTGTTTTCGTTTGGGTTTTTTTTGGTGGGGTATGGTTGTAATAGGGATGTGGTGGCTCAGTGGCTAAGATGCTGAGCTTGTCGATCGAGAGGTTGGCAGTTCAGTGGTTTGAATCCCTAGTGCCGCATAATAGAGTGAGCTCCCGTTACTTGTCCCAGCTTCTGGCAACCTAGCAGTTCGAAAGCAGGTAAAAAATGCAAGTAGAAAAATAGGGACCATCTTTGGTGGGAAGGTAACAGTGTTCCGTGAGCCTTTGGTGTTTAGTCATGCCAGCCACTTGACCACGGAGATGCCTTTGGACAGCGCTGGCTCTTTGGCTTTGAAACGGAGATGAGCATCGCCCCCTACAGTCGGGAATCCCCACTAGCACATATGTGCGAGGGGAACCTTTACCTTTACCTTTTATGGTTGCAATGCATGCTCTAATGAAAGGCAGGTAAGGACTTGCACTTCTGAACTCAAGTTAGTGGATGAGGTTGAAAACAATTGTTTGAAAATGATTGTAGATAATATGCATTCCTATATATTTTTCCCATCTATCAAATCTTGAAAGAGACAAGACTGGAACTGCTACTGGCTTATATGTATTTTAATAGACATTGAGGTATGTTTTATCAAATCCTATGAGATGGGACAACACTTCTTAAATTGTCTCCTGTTTTCCATATTTGCCGAGGTTTACATTTCTAAAACTTGCTTTTGATGTTGTCCATTCAAATACTTAAAAGGATGAAATACTTCGGGACAAAATAGCTTATATGTGGAGCTATTTCACCAATAGATGAAGAGATGCCAAAGCATAATGGGAGATTTTCAGTGAGAGTCTAAACCATGATTATGATTTTTTAAAAAATAGTTAAAATTTGTTTGAGATTCTACAACAGCTGGAATTAGCTCCAGAGTTCTGATACGGACACTTGAAGAAAGTTACTACAGGTAGTCCTTGAGTTACGAATGTAATGGAGCTTGCCGTTCCAGAAGTCAGTCAGAGAAGCTGAGCAGGGCGCAATGGTCCTGCTCTCCCTCTGCTCTCACCGCTCCACTTTTGGAGTGCCGAGAGCAGGCAAAGAAATAGCAGAGAGGCTGGAGAGGAGACCCAACTCGGGAGGGAGGGGGCAGGAATAGGCAGAGTGAATGTTACATCACCTCTGGTCATTCGTAAGGGTGAACAACCGCTGTGGTGCTCCAATATTTGTAACCTCGGGACTCGTAAGTACTTGGGGGGAAGTTATGTCGTAACTTCGAACAGTTGCTAAGTGAGTTATTGTAACTCGAGGATTACCTGTAGTTTACTTCATTTTATTATGACAGATGATCACTGGAAGAAGATTTTTTCTTTGAAATGAAAACTGATGTGTTTTTTTCTGTATCTCAGTTGCAAGAATGTATGTTGATTTATTTTCTACATTGGGGGGAGTCCCAGTGAGAGCATTTGTCTTGTGTCTCCCAGGGGTGTCATCAGTTGCTAGCTACAACTTCGTCAATCCAGTTGCGCAATTCAGAGACTCGGGCATACACAGCAGGAGTATTGATGTCACAGCTGGAGCTTCCCCAGGAGACGACCCCAATCAGATACCAAGATGAGTCTTTCTTGCATACCAGAGGGCCACCAGAGTCACCCTAAAAGGAAAGAAAAGCAAATGCTTTTTAAGAAAACCTTTTTTTTTAAGCCTGGGGGGAGAAAAATTAACCAAGGTGGAGCCCAAATTGTACCAAAGATGTTTTTTCAAAAGGTGACTGGACATTCTTTTTGTTTTTCCTTGAAAACGTTTTGCTTCTCATCCAAGAAGCTTCTTCGATCAGAAATGGAGAAGCTTCTTGGATGAGAAGTGAAACGCCTTGAAGGAAAACAAAGGAAGTCCAGCTGCCTTTTGAAAAAGCACCTTTGGTGCAACCATGACCTGGATGACTGAGAATCTCCTTAGGTAGCCCAATTTGTACTTGAATAAGAGGCCTTTGGGGAAATCAAGGATTGCAAGCTAGCCTAGAAAGCTGAACTAGCATCCTGGACGAAGACAGCAATGGCCTTCAACAATTTTTGTTTGGCTGCCAAGAAGACCACATAGTCATGTTCTTGAACGCCACCAAGTATTGACCTCAACCCAAAGGAGATGACTTTGACCTTAAAAAGCCCTTTGAAGCTCTTCATCAAGACCTCATCTCTACATCATGGTTGACACTCTGGTATCCTTTGAGTGAGTGGAACTCTTTAAGACCTCCTCCAGTAGGGCCAAAAAGGTATGAAAAATCTAAAGAATATTACTGGGTGCCTTTCTCTATCTTGCCAAAATAAACCCATGGCTGGACACAAAGAACCTCCCTCTTTGCAGTTCAATATGCTGCCCAGATAAAATCCTTGTTAAGACATACTTACATGGCAGGATGTGGATCCGGCTCCACCAGCACATACCATAGAACTGGTGATAGGCCAGTAATGTTTTTCCTGGCACACATTTTCTTGCACCAAGGGAAGAACGACTTGCTGTAATATGATTGCAGATTCATATGCTGGCAGAAAGAAAGAAAGAAAAATCTGTGTGGACGAAGCAACCGGTTGGAATTTTATTTATTTTATTTATTTTATTAAAATCTATATGCCGCCCTTCTCCCGAAAGACTCAGGGTGGCTCACAACAGTAAAATCACAATAAAACAGCAATAATCAATAAGATTAAAAGATTCAATTAAAATCCCACAATTAATTAAAACTCCCAAAACAGAATCAGACAATTTGCTTAAAAAGCCATGTCTTCAGGTCCTTGCGGAAGGAACGGAGATCAGGGGCCATCCGGAGCCCGGTGGGTAACTCGTTCCAGAGGGTTGGTGCAGCCACAGAGAACGTCCTCATCCTGGGCGCCGTCAGCCAACATTGTCTGGCCGACGGCACCCGGAGGAGGGCAGCCCTATGTGAGCGCACTGGGCGGTGGGAGGCCGGTAGGAGGTGATCTTGCAAGTACCCCGGGCCCATTGGCAGAGTGAATTCAAGAAGGCAAACTGGTGTCTTCAGTTTCCGGTTTGGGTTTTCTCAGCCCGCCTGATTCCCAAATGGCCACTTACAGCTCAGCTTGTCCCGTCCCCAACCGGTTGTGACACACTTTAAATCTGGGTATAAAACTTCCGTGGAAGAAGCCAGGCAGACCGGAGATACGTAGTCATTCAGCTGCACTGGAGCAGACAGCTTCAGTAGGGTGATGTCATTATTTAAATAGTAGGAGTCCCAATCAGGATTGGTAATCACCTGCAAAACATCAGGAGTGGAGGGAGAAACCTTAAAAAATTATAGTCTAAAAAATTAAATCAAATTCTGTTTGATTTAAGATCTTGGAAGTCCGTCACTCCCTGGTAGGCTCTTCAGAACTTTTTCCATCCCAAAACCAAGATTAACAGCAACATGGTTATGCAAGACTGATAACTGTTGCTATTTCTGGATGGAAATATCGGGTTTCTCCATATCGCCTTTAGATCGGGTGAAATCTACTTACCGTCCCTACTGGTTCGGGAGTGCACGCTTGGACCCTCTGGGTATGCACAAACCTTTCTGCGCATGCGCAGAGGGTAAAAATCCAGCAAGTAACGACGACCAGGCGGGTGGGCAGAGCCTCACGCTGCCATCGTTACCGGTTCTCTGAAGCAGCCGCTAGCGTCGCTACCAGTTCAGTCGAACCTGTCTGAACCAGTAGCATTTCACCCCTGCTTTAGATCTTAATCTAAAATCACAGATTCTGTGAGTGCTATCTTTTCCTTTGTTAAGAATCTCTAAAGAGAAATAAGTAAAAAGAAAATTTAAATGAACGCATCAACGTTTATTTGGACTTAGCAGAGACAACCACCATAATTTGCAAACCAGCTTTTATAACTTAATGTATAGTGAACCAATTAGGTCAGGGGTCTGCAACCTTAAATACTCAAAGAGCCATTTGGACCCGTTTCCCACAGAAAAGAAAACACCGGGAGCCACAAAACCTGGGTGGGCGTGGCCAACTCGATATCACTCACTTCCACCAGTCACATGACCCCCTAGCCACGCCTACCCAGCCAGTCATTAGGGCAGAGAACCTGTTGTTAAAAAACACCATGAACCACAAAATCCTTTTGACATCTCTCTCTCTCCCCTCCCTTCCTCTCTCCCTGTCTCCCCCCCTCCCTCCCTCTCTCTCTGTATCTCTCTATGTCTCTCTCTCTCCTCCTCTCTCTGTATCTCCCTGTCTCTGCCCTGGCCGCTTCTCCATCCCCCACCATCGCCCTTACCTTCTCAGGCCAGGCGAGGAGTGACTGGGAGGGGAGGGAGAGGGGTGGGGCCAGCCAGTGGTCGGATTACCTGACAGGGAGCCACAGCAGAGGGCCCAAAGAGCCGCATGTGACTCTGGAGCCGCAGGTTGCTGACCCCAGAATTAGGCCAACGAACTATGGCTTAGCAGAACTGTTTGTCATGACATCTGTCACGACAACTGTGGGGTTGCATTGCCCTGTGCATCAATAAATAATTTTAAATGGTTTCCATTACAAACTACATAGGATTACAAGATGATCGGGAGGTGGGACCAAAAAAAACAACAACAAAAAGTAAAGATGATCATGTGATCTTCTATCCCTGATGTCTAAATGTGCTTTCCTTGCATGATGTACTCTTGGCTCATTTGGACATTATCCCAAATGAGCCACTCACCTTGATTATGGATCGCTGTTGGACTGGCGCAGCATTATCAAATCTGTTCTGCAGTCCAAAGTAAGCAAAATGTCTTCCCGCTCTGGAGAAATAAAAACACAACTCATGCCTAACGTGCTATAGTGACCTTTTTCTCTCTGATGCATACGTGCAGCGAAACTGAACATTCAGACATACTGTAAATCAATCCCTTAGTGCTGGGGATGCAAGAAGAAGAAGGGTAGGGTAGGATAGTTTAGGGTAGGGTAAAAAGTAGAATAGAACAGAAATAGAACAGAGTAGAGTAGCGTAGAAATGGAAAAGAAATAGAAAGGAATGGAATGGAATGGAATGGAATGGAATGGAATGGAAAAGAATAAGTAGAGTAGAGTAGGAATAGAATGGAATGGAATGGAATGGAATGGAATGGAATGGAATGGAATGGAATGGAATGGAATGGAATGGAATGGAATGAAATGGAGTCCCTCGGGAGTTGGGCGGCATAGAAATGCAACAAAATAAATAAAATAAATAAATGGAATGGAATAAGAGTAAAGTTGGAATGGAATGGAATGAAATAGAATAAGGAATAGAATAGAATAGAATAGGAATAGAATAGTAGGAATGGAATGGAATGGAATGGAATAAGAGTAGAGTTTGAATGGAATGGAATGGAATGGAATGGAATGGAATGGAATGGAATTCTTTATTGGCCAAATGTGATCAGAGAAAGAAGGAATTTGCTTCCGGTGCAGAAGCTATCAGTATTCACAGGTAAAACAACAAAGTGATAAGTCATAGATCATAAATACATAAATAAGCTATCATAAATAGATAGCCTCTATTGAGATTCAAACTCTTGAATCTCAAATCATTTCGTTGATTCAGTAGTTCAGAAAGGGATAGAATAGTTTGGAGATGCAGATGGGGAAAGAGATGGTTAAATCGGATAAGGCCTTTTGATGGTTAGGGGTCAAAGGTGAAAATTCTCTTTCACTTTTATGGGAGTCTTAGGGCAGGGGTGTCCAACCTTGGCAATTTTTAGACTTGTGGACTTTTAACTCTCAGCCTCTGATGATTCAAAATAAGGATGAAAACTGGTAACACGGTGCCTCTAGGACGATGATCAATACAACAAGAACATAGAAAGGATTTACCGGTACTTACTCCACATTGCAGTGAGCAGCAGTAACAACCCAATTCTCATTGATCAGGGAACCACCACAAAAATGGTGACGTGAGCTAGTCTAGAAAAAAATTCAAAATAGCACAGATTTGGAACGCACGAAGGATAAAATGCATCAAGAAAACAGACTGTTGGACAACTTTACGCTCCTAATTTTTCCCTCCTTGCTTTCCCATTTCATTTTTTTTTTTTTTTTTTTTTTTTGAGGACTGAACTAAACTTCAGGGGGGAAAAAACACAATCTGTAGTTCACATTTTCCAACCTGAACAAGTCCCAAGTATGGATACGAATGAATTCTAAAGCCAGGTCCTATTAATTTGACCATTCTTCTCACTTTGGATGCAAAGGTAGCAGCAAATAAACTCTAAATAAATTTGTCTTCAAAAAAAAATCACACGCCCTCTTCTACCAGGAATCCAGAAAGAAAATACAGTACTAAAAGTTGCACACAAAGAGTATTAGTGAATTCTTTAAAAAAAAAAAGTTTGTACAACAGAGAAAGGTAAGTAGTCTTCAATTTTTTAAAAAATCAGTTTATTTACATTTTAAAAGATCATTTTCAGGAATTTCAGGAAATGGGAAAGATGCATACAAGTGCCTGCATAGGTTCTGAAAGTCAGCAAAAATGAGATTTCCACATTTTAAAAAAATGTAAAACTCTCTACTCAGGTAGGAATACAGTACTGTATTGTTATCAGCAACAAAATTTTAGTCACTCTTTCTGGGGCAGCTTCAAGTCCCACCTACCCTATTTTCACCTATGCACTAATATTATCATGTCATCTGCACCTCTGTAACTGTCTGGTTTGGTTCTGCAACCCAACAAGACAGACAGAGACTTCAGAGGATAAATAGAACTGCAGAAAAAACAATAACTACCAACCTGCCTTCCATTGAGGACCTGTATACTGCACAAGTCAAAAAGAGGGCTGTGAAAATATTTACAAACCCCTCGCATCCTGGACATAAACTGTTTCAACTCCTACCCTCAAAACGACACTACAGAGCACTGCACAACAGAACAACTAGACACAAGGACAGTTTCTTCCCAAATGCCATCGCTCTGCTAAACAAATACCTCAACATTGTCAAACTATTCACTAAGTCTGCACTATTATTAATCTTCTCATCATTCCTATCACCCTTCTCCTCCCACTTATGACTGTATGACTGTAACCTTGTTGCTGGTATCCTTAAGATTTATATTGACTGTTTTCCTATGACTATCATTAAGTGTTGTACCTTATGATTCTTGATGAATGTATCTTTTCTTTTATGTACTCCGAGAGCGTATGCACCAAGAAGAATTCCTTGTGTGTCCAATCAAACTTGGCCAATAAAGAATTCTATTCTATTCTATTCTATTCTATTCTATTCTATTCTATTCTGTCTTAAAAGGATAGCTTTGTTATGCCAAACTACTCTTGTCCAATTGCTCATTTTTTTTATGAGTAACAGATTTACTGAAACCATCCAGAATTTAAACTGGAATTAATAGAACTGCGGCGTCTTTTTCCCACTTCAAGGATCATTGTGAGGAAAATACCCATTTAAGGAAGGGGCCAAGAGTATCCCTTCTTGGAATGCATAGGAACTGGATGGAATTGAGAATTTACTGGCCAGATGCCCTTCCTGATGCCTACACAGGAGTTCACAGCAGATATTTTTTCTTTGCACTTTAGGAGAGAAACCTATGCCACCTAAGGTTGAACTCTTATGAATGTGAGGTAAGTGTCTTCACCATTAGGCCACCATACCACTCTACCTTCTATCATAAACAATGTCCTTTAATTGTGCCCACATGTTGACTCAATTCAATCCGACAACAATTTTATGTTCATCTTCTATCTTCTTCCATTCCAGGGTCCTCAGGCAGCTTCAGCTTGCCTGCTGTGCCTAAAATGCAGTTGGATATAAGGAAAATAGTACTTGTCCCCCACACTACTGACCTACCAGTGACCATGGGTGATATCCTTACCTGCAGTGAGACTTGCCAGGGCCAAGAACCAGGAATGGCATCCACCCCGTTGATAATTCTCTCTGCATCTTTCACATTGGGCTTAATGGCTGGGTTCCCACAGCCTATGAAAAGACAAAGAGAGGGTCAATCTTATAAGTATCTCAGATCTGGACTGAGTAGCCTTCTGTGAGGACCCTCCAAGGTTGTGGAGGATTGTTCAGATTTGTTCATTCGCTGCCTACTCTTGACAATCTCAGAGAAACCAGAATTTACATGCAACTGGTTGGCTGTTACACTTTAGGCTACAGAATAGAGGCATTTTTATTTTTCAAATTGAGAAAGTCATAATTGGCCCTTGAGTGATACATGTGGCAGGGCCCACATTCTGAAAATTTGCAAGACAAAATACGGCCAAAGTAAATTTGATTTAACTTTGCATGAATGTCCATTTCAGTCTTCTAAACAAACTATCCTCAACATTGCTTCCTATACATTTTTAATCATGTCCCTCTTTGTCTGCATAGGACATTATATATAGCAAAGCAATTTTTGAAAAAGGCACTGCTGGAGTTGGAAAGAGAAGAAGAAGAAGAAGGCGGCAATGGCAAGCTATCTTTTTTTATATATATAATTTTTATTCAGCATTTACATCTTTAACGTCTTTGTTACATTTTTACAGCTTTCCAATACCGGTGTCTTGGTAATATCTATTTTGTCTTTTGACCAACTATATACATATACATTTTATATATTACTTACTAATTCATATATTCACTACAATATATACATATCTATTACACATTAAGTATTTTGTTCCTCTATAATATCTTCTCTTACGTTTATACATTTATACATTGATTTTAGATTCTTTCTCTAGCCAACTATACCATCTATCCCATGTTTCGTAATAAATCGTTTCCTCTCGGTCTTTAAGTTCCATTGTTAATTTATCTGCTTCTGCACATTCTACCACCTTCTTTATAATCATCGTATTTGATGGAGTAAATTCCAGCTTTGTGCAAATGAAATTCTGGCGGCCGTAATTATGTGGAGTATGAGATAATAAATTTTCTAATCTTTTCTTTTATAATTCCCAACAAAAATAGTGCGGGTTTCAGAGCAATTTCCCCCCCTGTCATTTCCTGTAGCCATTTTTTAAATTTTTAACCAGTATGCTCTTGCTTTGGGACATGTCCACCACATGTGGAAATATGTCCCGTGTTGATGGTTACATTTCTAACAATGTGGTGAGTTGTTTGGGGATATCTTGGCCAATCTCGCCGGGGGATATGGCAAGCTATCTTAACTGCCAGAAAACTGCCTCCTTGGCATCATTCACAGTTCCTCTTTGAAGAAGAGTACCGAACCCCACCCCCCAGAGTTGTAGCTGGAAACATTCTTCCTTTCCCAGCCTGTTGCTCTTTTTTTTTTTTTTTTTGCGAAGGGAGGACATTCAACCAAGCAGGCCTGTGAATTAGGCAATGTGTGTTTGCGCTTGTGTGTAAAGTGTTGCAAGCAATGAACCTAAGCATGGCTCCCCCCACAGGAACTGCATGACCCATCAGCCGTGATGAAAGAATAGGAAGCAACCAACCAACCTAGAAATGCAACACATGCTTTACTCACCACAGGCAACATCAAGGAGCACTAGGTAAGTAAGAGCCGCCCACAGGAAAGTCATTTTGGTTGCTACTCCCAGGAGCTTTAGGTCCCCGGGTGCTGCTTTTTATTACTATGAGTCGTGGCGCTTTGCCAGGTGTGGTTGACTTCCCCTCCCCACATCCTTGGATTGATGATAGCAGGAGCAGACTAAATTTAGCCTTGGTGGCATGATGCAGGTGTCTTGACAAGGACGTTTCACCAACAGTGCCACAGAGTTTGCAAACAACACCTGTTTCCCACAATGGTCTTTTTCTTTCAAGCTGAACAGTAGAGTCCAAGCTCCCTTGTTGGCCATTTGTAGAGTTTCAGACTTAGCCTAATCACCCCTGTCTCCTTTTCACCCAACCATTTCTAAAGCCTTTCCACGGGGGTCTCCTTAACACCTTGTCACCCTTTCTCCAGGAAGTCTGGAGACACTAACTGGAGCTCTTTCTGGGAACACCGTGTTTTGTTGTTGCCTGTGATGTAGCTCCATTCTGTAGACCTGCTTTCCTGACAATGCCACTTGCAGACGTCAAAACAGAACTCTTACTCAACCTTATAGGAATTGGGCCATAGGCAAGAATCCTCTGAAAGGAAGTGGACTGGAGAAAGCATCTCTATTTCTCATGTATGTCTGTTGCAGAACCAATCAGGATGTCCCAGTCTGACTAAAAAAACCCAAAAAACAACAACCCTCTGTTTAAAAGAAACTGGCCCTTGCCAAAGAGATCTTCTTCTTCTTGGGAATCTTATTGATTCCGTGGGGATCCTGTGCTCCATTTGTCCTGGAGCTGTTTTGCCTTTAGACAAGACTATATGGACACAGGATGGCCCTCCTTCAGGGACACTAACCAACAGGGACACTAACCAACGAGACTACGGAAGCTCTGGAGGCCAAAATTATTCCAACCTTCTTCCTCACTTTGTGCTTCTTGATTGGGGTTCCTGGCAATGGTCTCGTGATCTGGACCATCCTTTCCAAATTCCCCCAGCGCTCATTTACCATTGCCCTCATCCTGAATTTAGCTGTTGCTGATTTACTGGTAATACTGACTGTGCCTTTCTGGATTTACTATTTTGCCAAAGACTGGGTGTTTGGGGACTTCATGTGCCGGTTCCTCATGTACCTTGTGTATTTGACCGTCTACACCAGCATCTTCTCCATCACGTTAATGAGCCTCCATTGCTTTGCTTTGGTGGTCCTTCCACTTGCTTGCTCCACTTACTAATTTGTAGTTTTTTTTCTTTTAAGAGATAAAGGTAAAGATATCTAAGGGCTTGCCACAAAGAAGAGGGAATCAACCTATTCTCCAAAGCACCAGAAGGCAAGACCAGCCGCAATGGATGGAAACTGATCAAGGAGAGAAACAACCTGGAACTAAGAAGAAATTTTCTGGCAGAACAATTAGCCAGTGGAACAACTTGCTTCCAGAAGTTCTAAATGCTCCAACACTGGGAGTTTTTAAGAAGAGATTTCACAGCTACTTCTCTGAAATGGTATAGGATTTCCTGCCTGAGCAGGGGGTTGGACTAGAAGACCTCCAAGGCTCCTTCCAACTCTATTATTCTGTTCTGTTAAAGATTTCTCCTGTCCAGTCATGTCTGACTTTAGGGGACGATGCTCATCTCCGTTTCCTTAGCCGTAGCAACTACCATTGTCCGAAGACACTTCTGTGGCCAGCCTGACTATATGCTGAGGCGAATGCAGCGCTGTTACCTTCCCATCAAAGTGGTACCTATTTATCTACTCACATTTGCATGCTGTCTAACTGCTAGGTGGACAGGAACTGGGACAAGTAATGGGAGATCATCCTGTTGCGTGATGCTCGGGTCTCAAACCTGAGCTGTCAGCTTTCTAAGCTCAGCGTCTTTGTCAGCCATCAATGCCCGCCTTAAGAATTTACAATATGAGAGACAATAACCCAAACTAGGTTTATCAAAAAATACCTTAAAGAGATAACAGTAACCTAAACTGGCATTGCCCTTCCCAATCTCCATTTTGTGTCAAATGATTCCGAATGACGAGCTTGAAGATATTTCATTGAGTAAAGCCTGTTTGATTCTGGCAGCTTCGGTCTGGCTAGTTTTTTTTTTAAAAAAAAACACTGCTTCCAACTCTCAGCCTCTGTGCTTATTTCTATTATTGTTTTCCTTTCTTTGTTGCACGGAGAAATTTTCCACAATCTCACACCTGTGATCTCTTTAATCAGTCTGGTTTGCCCTTCCGTTCTTTCCGCCACAGATCCCAAGGGAAGAGCCTTGAGGGCTGCAGCTGGGTGACAAGACTTCCGAATGGTCATTTCCCTTCCCAGGCAGCCATCTTTGTTGGGGGGAAAAACTAATATTGTCTGTACTTGCAGATAAGCTCATATTGGGTGTGTTTGGGGATCTAGAATTTTTGCCTTATCCATGAGTGTATTCATTATCTGGTTTCCCACGATAAAATGAGATTGGTTTTCATCCTTTAGGCCCCTGCTTGATTAAACGGCCTACTGCTCTACATTATATTGACCAAAAGTAAGGTAAAGGTAAACGTTCCCCTCGCACATATATGCTAGCCATTCCCGACTCTAGGGGCCAGTACTCATATTCGTTTCAAAGCCGAAGTGCCAGCACTGTCCGAAGACATCTCCGTGGTCATGTGGACGGCATGACTCAATGCCAAAGGCGCATGGAACGCTGTTCCTTTCCCAACAAAGTGGTCCCTATTTTTCTACTTGCATTTTTTACGTGCTTTCAAACTGCTAGGTTGGCAGAAGCTGGGACAAGTAACGGGAGCTCACTCAGTTACACGGCACTAGGGATTCGACCCGCTGAACTGCCGACCTTTCGATCTTAGTCTTAGTCTTAGTCACTGAGCCACTGCGTCCCTTAGTCTACTTTTAAAAGGGCATAATTAACACCACACAGAACTGAACCAAGAATATCCTTCTGCTTATTGCCTCTCAGGTTGTAGTCGTCGTTTTCCCTTACCTTTGTTTGGGCCAAATTAGTCTGTCTTTCCCCAGAGATTCCCCCCACCTTTTTTTTTTTTTTTTTTTTGCAGCATTTCTACCCAGCCTGGAGAGTTGGTTTTCCCTCTCCCCTCCTTCTCACCAGGGCACAGAAGAGTTCCTTCAGCTGAGAGGTATCCTGCAGCATCCTTGTGGACATTTTGCTCCTCTCCTCGGCTGTTCGACACGTCATCCGATTCTGCAAGTGCCTTGGAGAAAGAATGGAAAGTTGGGGTTACGTTCTAGGTTGCTAACAGTAGGATTCTGAAGACATAAATGTGCCATAGATTAGAAGTCACTTCTGGCCCACATTTACCATTAGAAATATATTCTTTTTATGTCTTGTTTTTGAACATCAGTGGGTCCTTTTATGCCAGTCTCTGCCTGTCACTTTCTAAGGGCTCATTGGACCAGAGTCACGCTTATCCAAGGGTTGGAAGTGAGAAGTGTCATCCTACTACTGCCGAATAAGAAGAAGCGTGAGATCTTTCTCTAGGAGAGTGATTAAAGAAGGCCGTCTGGAGCCAAGCATCTATATATTCCACAATGTCAGGATATTTAGCTTTTATCAGGCACTCTTACTGTCTGCCTTTAAACTGCCAACTCTTTTTTTTTTTAAATCCAGGAACTCTTGCACTTTATCCTATCCCGATAATTTAATATTTCCAATGAGCCACATGTTTCAACATTTCCCATCATTTCATACGAAGCACAAATTCCAACGTTTCCCAACATTTCCACCGAGTCACAAGACAGCTCTTTAACATTTCTGGCTTTTTAATGACTTTTATTCTCCCGTGGAAGAGAATTCAAATGTGGAAACGTTACTGTGACTGTACAGTAATTCACAAGCCAGTCAGAGCTGGGTTTCTCGTGAAATTATTGCTGGCAAGGTACTCCTCTCCCAATGAGGACCAACGTCTTCCTCTGCTTACTAGCCCATGGTGCACCAACATGGATTTCCCTGCCACTGGTGGAGAGGAGATGGCAGGAGAACATTTTAAGCAGTCCTTCTATGTCTGCCATAATGCTTAGGTTGGCTTTTAAATGCTCATGTCATAAATGACCAGGATTGTATTTGTGGAAGTTTCAGCTTTGATGAGTAAATAGGGGGGTGAAGATGGAATTAAATAGTCTTGTGTTTTTCTGAGGTTTTGTAAATAGAATTCAGCAACTGGAGAACTTCAAGAAAGCACATTTGGGAATGGGATCAAATGCATAAATCCACACCGATAATTTTGCCAATACTTTCAAAAAGTTGCCTTTATCTCAAGGAACTAAAATTCAGGGGTATTTTAGAAGGCACCAGATACGTGAAGCTTTGTTTTTGACATGGGAGAAGATCAAAAAATACCATTATCTGAAGATTCCAGTCTGGGTATCTACAATTGAAGCTTTTTCTTATCCAGTGGTATTTGAAGGGGAACAAATTGTTAGATATAATGAATTATTGGATGAAAAGGGTGAACTTAAATTGAAACAAAACTTAGAAGATCAGGGAATTAAGATAGATTGGTTTTCATACATGCAATACTTTCCAGATATCGAGAAGTCTTTAAACAAGAAGGTATTTAAACAAGAAGGTGTTTCGACTGGTTTAGACAAGATATTAATGGGTTCAGATAACCATATAATTAAAAAGCTATATGGATATTTACTTGAAGCAAAATTGGAAGAAGAAGAAGTTAAAGAATCAATGATAGCATGGGGAAAAAATGTTGGTTATAGTATTGATTTAGAGAAATGGCAAAAATTGTGGTCACATAATTATAAAATGACAACAGCATATAAAGAGAATTTGTATAAGATGTTTTACACGTGGCATCTACCCCCAACGAGAAGAGCCAGGATGTTTAAGAATAAATCGGAGAACTGTTGGAAGTGTCATCAAACTCCAGGATCGTATTACCATATCTGGTGGACATGCGTGGAAGCAAGGAGATTTTGGATTAAAATACATACGTGGTTAGAAAAAATGACAAAGAGACATATTGACTTTAAACCAGAAATATTTTTATTAGGAATTTTACCAGAGACATTTAATAAAGAATTACAATACTTAATTGTGAACATTTTAACAGCGGCCAGAATTGTATTTGCCAAAAACTGGAAAGGAGAGAAGATAATTACCGATGAAGAAATTATTATGAAAATGTTGGACTGTGCTGAAATGAGTAGATTGACATTTGAAATAAGAGAACAGGAAGATAAACAATACTATTTGATATGGGAGATATTTTATCAATGGTTTGACAAAAAAGTATGGAGATGAGATAGCATATATGAAATGTTTAAATATTTATCTTCAGTTTAAGTAAAGAATAATATATGAGGAGATCTGGAGAATTGTAAGCACGAAATGATTTCAACCGATTGAGATGCTGTCTATAATTGTTTGTAAGGATGATATTTTTATGTTGTTGTGGTGGGGGTTTTTTTTGTTTTTTTTATTTTTAATCTAAAATAAAACTTTTTCAAAAAAAAAGTTGCCTTTATCTCAAGATGGATATAAATGCCATTTTGCCAGTTTAGTGCCTTATTTTAAACCTCAGTCATTATTCTTGGAAACCCAGGACTACATTACAAGGAGTTCACAGTCCTAAGAACCGCCTTGCTGGTGATGCACCGTTAGTAAGTCCAGAGGAGTTCCCTTTCTCTCCGTGTTGTGTTACAAATAGCTTTTGAACCCCAGTGTGTCAAAGGAAGTCTGATGTAATACAAGGGACTCCTTTGTTCAAAGGAAGAGAAAAACCATTACAAATCTCAGTGACCTTTTTGAACTACTAGGTGATGTCACGGAAGCAGAAACACTACAAAAAATAGGAATTTTGCCCTTGGATAGGTTCTGGCCTGCCCTGCTTTTAATTTTTCTTGGTTTGGTTCAACATGCCACGTATTTCCAAACCATTTATCTTAGGGAGAAAGCACTATAGATTAACTGAAATCCTAGGTGGACAGTAGCTGGCCAAGATACCGGTATTACAAGTAGTCCTTGACTTACAACTATTTGTTTAGTGACAGTTGGAACAGGACTGAAAAGGATGACTTATGACCCTTTTTTCTCACTTAAGTTGCAGAATCCGCGTGGTTATGTGATCAAAATTCAGGCACTTGACATGTATTTATGACAGTTGCATTATGCAGGGGTCATGTGATCCCACCATTTGTGATCTTCCCGGCTGGCTTCCTACAAGCAAAGTCAACGGGGAAAGCCGGATTTTCTTCACTGCCCACTGAACAACTGCAGTGGTTTGCTTAACAATTGCGGCAACAAAGATTGTGAAACCGGGCACAACTCATTTAACCGCAGAAAGTTAGGTCTCGATTGTGGCCCGTAAGTCGAGGACTGCCCTGTAATTCTGTGTACAGATAGTGTGTCTAGACACCATATCTCTTAGCAGCTGTACGGTGCTGGGATTACTCAGCAGTGAGGGTCCAGCCCTTTCATTGACAACCATTAACAGTTTTTGTCCCCAATTAAGGCTCGATAGGCTTTCCAAGAACCTCAGGGCTGTCTGGAACCCAACATGGGAAATGCTTTTTTTTTTTTTTTTTTTGGATAAGGTTGACAGGTTGTTCCTTTCAGATAACTGGGATTGGGGATTGGGAGAGAAGGTACTTTCCAAATATTCAGTACTCCAGCAGTCCCCAACTATTATCTTGCTGCCTTCCTGCCAATATCTGGTGTGCTGGATGTGTCACTTTTGGCACCACAACAGGGATGTGCAACCTCGGCAAGTTTGTAGACTTCAACTCCCAGAATTCCCCAGTCGGCTTGGAATTCTGGGAGTTGAAGTCCACAGGTCTTAAAAGTAGACAAGGTTGGACACGCCCTGCACTACAGTATCCTTTGGAAGTCCTCCAAGATAGGAATTAAGCGACTTTTAGTCCAACTTCACGGATACTTCTTCCTGTCATCATAACATCCAATTTGTCAAAAATTATATTTTTCTAGAAGCTCCCTTACCAATTTTTCATAGGTCAGCGACTTTCCTTCCCTACTTTTTTTTCTCTCCCAAGTATTCATATCTGTGATTTTTGTCTTTGGTGCCTTTTGGGATTTTTTTTATTTTTTACACAATGGAATCTCTACATTTTTTAGAGGATGATTTGATGCATGACAGTTAACCTGTAATGTTGAAATTAGTGTATGGAATTATTTATTTTGTGTATTCAGTCTATTTTTAAAATTTGGAACTGTAACCTTTTTATTCAGTAAAATATCGATCCTCACAGAGTGGTGAAGCATGGTTTGTTTTCGTTTGGTTTTTTTTGGTGGGGTATGGGTGTAATAAGGACGTGCTGGCTCAGTGGCTAAGACGCTGAGCTTGTCGATTGAGAGGTTGGCAGTTCAGTGGTTTGAATCCCTAGTGCCGCGTAACGGGGTGAGCTCCCGTTACTTGTCCCAGCTTCTGCCAACCTAGCAGTTCAAAAGCAGGTAAAAAATGCAAGTAGAAAAATAGGGACCACCTTTGGTGGGAAGGTAACAGCATTCCGTGTGCCTTTGGCATTTAGTCATGCCAGTCACTTGACCACGGAGATGTCTTTGGACAGCACTGGCTCTTTGGCTTTGAAACGGAGATGAACACCGCCCCCTACAGTCGGGAATCCCCACTAGCACATATGTGCGAGGGGAACCTTTACCTTTACCTTTTATGGTTGCAATGCATGCTCTAATGAAAGGCAGGTAAGGACTTGCACTTCTGAACTCAAGTTAGTGGATGAGGTTGAAAACAATTGTTTGAAAATGATTGTAGATAATATGCATTCCTATATATTTTTCCCATCTATCAAATCTTGAAAGAGACAAGGCTGGAACTGCTACTGGCTTATATGTATTTTAATAGACATTGAGGTATGTTTTATCAAATCCTGTGAGATGAGACAACACTTCTTAAATTGTCTCCTGTTTCCCATATTTGCCGAGGTTTACGTTTCTAAAACTTGCTTTTGATGTTGCCCATTCAAATACTTAAAAGGATGAAATACTTCGGGACAAAATAGCTTATATGTGGAGCTATTTCACCAATAGATGAAGAGATGCCAAAGCATAATGGGAAATTTTCAGTAAGAGTCTAAACCATGATTATGATTTTTTAAAAAATGGTTAAAATTTGTTTGAGATGCTACAACAGCTGGAATTAGCTCCAGAGTTCTGATACGGACACTTGAAGAAAGTTACTACAGGTAGTCCTTGAGTTACGAATGTAATGGAGCTTGCCGATTATATTCGTAACCTGAGGATTCATTGGAGTAAAATGAACGTGAAAACTCCCTGCTTTCGCCCAAACATTCGCTAATTGAATGTGCGGGTTGTTAAGTGGACATGAGGTATCTCAGGGAGGAGAAGGCCATGGGAGGGGCTAGTGATGGAACAGACCACCTGCTTAAGACCACCCAAAGCCTCTCCTGACCCACTCAGATATCTCATGCTCCTCCCCCCATCCTGCCACATCTGTGGAGACTTGCCTTGCGAAGATCTAGTGAACTGTTTTCTCCACCCTGTCTGTTGCGGTTTCTTTGTGTACCCCGGGCGCTCCAAAAGTAGAGCGGTGAGACCAGAGGGAGAGAGGGACAAGCACGCCCTGCTTGGCTTCTCTGCTTTTGCAGAGAATGGGTGCCTGAACTTGCACAAGATCACGGCCCCCAGGAGGTTCCAGTCTCGGCCCCCAAAGTGTTTGCAAGCTGATGGGACAACTTTCAAGCAGCATGATTTCACTGCCTCAAAGACTTCTGTCGACATGCAAATGCTTCCCTGCGCCGAGATTGGAAGCCTTTGGGGGAAACTCACTGAGGCTGCCTGCCGTATCAGAAGTCGGAGTCAGAGAAGGTGAGCAGGGCGCGATGATCCCGCTCTCCCTCTGGTCTCACCACTCCACTTTTGGAGCGCTGAGAACAGGCAAAGAAATCATAGCAGAGAGGCTGGAGAGGAGACCCGACTCGGGGGCGGGGGAGGGGGCAGGAATAGGCAGAGTGAATGTTGCATCACCTCTGTGGTCGTTCATAAGGGTGAACAACCGCTGTGGTGCTCCAACATTCATAACCTCAGGACTGTCGTAAGTACTTGGGGGAAAGTTATGTTGTAACTTCGAACAGTTGCTAAGTGAATTGTTCTAACTCGAGGATTACCTGTAGTTTACTTCATTTTATTATGACAGATGATCACTGGAAGAAGATTTTTTCTTTGAAATGAAAACTGATGTGTTTTTTTCTGTATTTCGGTTGCAAGAATGTATGTTGATATATTTTCTACATTGAGAGCATTTGTCTTGTGTCTCCCAGGGGTGTCATCAGTTTCTAGCTACAACTTGGTCAATCCAGTTGCGGAATTTGGAGATTCGGGCATACACAGCAGGAGTATAGACGTTACAGCTGGGGGTTCCCCAGGAGACGACCCCAATCAGATACCAAGATGAGCCTTTCTTGCATACCAGAGGACCACCAGAATCACCCTAAAAGGAAAGAAAAGCAAATGCTTTTTAAGAAAAACTTTTTTTTAGCCTGGGG
Organism: Arizona elegans; assembly: GCA_022577455.1. Lineage (NCBI taxonomy): Eukaryota > Metazoa > Chordata > Lepidosauria > Squamata > Colubridae > Arizona > Arizona elegans. The sequence goes on from JAKOOJ010000014.1 coordinate 8,999,823, forward strand.
GGAGAAAAATTAACCAAGGCGGAGCCCAAATTGTACCAAAGATGTTTTTTCAAAAGGCGACTGGACACTCTTTTTGTTTTTCCTTGAAAACGTTTTGCTTCTCATCCAAGAAGCTACTTCGATCAGAAATGGAGAAGCTTCTTGGATGAGAAGCGAAACACCTTGAAGGAAAACACAAAGGAAGTCCAGCTGCCTTTTGAAAAAGCACCTTTGGTGCAACCATGACCTGGATGTCTGAGAATCTCCTTAGGTAGCCCAATTTGTACTTGAATAAGAGGCCTTTGGGGAAATCAAGGATTGCAAGCTAGCCTGGAAAACTCAACTAGCATCCTGGACAAAGACAGCAAAGGTTAACTGTTGAGCAATTCGCAGAGCAACCCTAGAGTAGCAAGGGTGTGCCCATGAAAGCAACTGAGAGCAGTTGCGAATAATCACAGCCAACACACCTATACACTGAATTGTGTTTACTTTTAGGAAATAGTAAAAAGGTACAATCCAATAAACAGTCCAGGTCATACATAGATAACGCAGAAGATAGTAAAACAATAGTCCAGGGATATTCCAGTAACAAAGTCTTCTTACCAGTCGTCGTAGTCATACACAATAAACACTAGCAAACAGTAGCAAACACAGCAAAAAGCAGTAACGATCAGCAAAGAGAAATAATGATCAGCAGAGAGAAATAATGATCAGCAGAGAGAAACAAACCATGTTTCAAGCTTCCTCTTAAGGACATTGGCTACAGAGCTAACCAATCAGGACACAGTATGATGCAGTCTTAAAGCTATATTGAGGTTTTACATATTGCCAACCCAACAAGTTAGGTAATTATCAATTCCTAACATCAACCATTTTTGTTTGGCTGCCAAAAAGACCCCATAGTCATGTCCTTGAACGCCACCAGGTGTTGACCTCAACCCAAAGGAGATGAATTTGACCTTTAAAAGCCCTTTGAAGCTCTTCATCAGGCCCTCATCTTTAGATCATAGTTGGCACTCTGGTATCCTTTGAGTGAGTGGAACTCTTAAGACCTCCTCCAGTAGGGCCAAAAAGGTATGAAAAACCTAAAGAATATTACTGGGTGCCTTTCTCTACCTGGCCAAAATAAACCCATGGCTGGACACAAAGAACCTCCCTCTTTGCAGTTCAATACGCTGCCCAGATAAAATCTTCCTTAAGAGATACTTACGTGGCAGGATGTGGATCCGGCTCCACCTGCACATACCATAGAACTGGTGATAGGCCTGGAATGTTTTTGCTGGCATACATTTACTTGCACCAAGGGAAGAACGACTTGTTGTAATATGACTGCAGATTCTTGTGCTGGCCAAAAGAAAGAAAGAAAGAAAAATCTGTGTGGAGGAAGCAACCAGTTGGAATTGTCAGATTGAATTCAAGAAGGCAGGCTGGTGTCTTTGATTTGTGGTTTGGGTTTTCTCAGCCCGCCTGATTCCCAAATGGCCACTTACAATTCAGCCTGTCCCGTCCCCAACCGGTTGTGACACACTTTAAATCTGGGGATAAAACTTCCGTGGAAGAAGCCAGGCAGACCGGAGATATGTACTTATTCAGCTGCACTGGAGCAGACAGCTTCAATAGGGTGACGTCATTATTTAAATTGTAGGGGTCCCAGGCAGAATTGGTAATCACCTGCAAAACATGACGAGTGGAGGGAGAAACCTTAAAAAATTATAGTCTAAAAAATTAAATCAAATTCTGTTTGATTTAAGATCTTGGAAGTCCGTCACTCCCTGGTAGGCTCTTCAGAACTTTTTCCATCCCAAAACCAAGATTAACAGCAACATGGTTATGCAAGACTGATAACTGTTGCTATTTCTGGATGGAAATATCGGGTTTCTCCATATCGCCTTTAGATCGGGTGAAATCTACTTACCGTCCCTACTGGTTCGGGAGTGCACGCTTGGACCCTCTGCACATGCACAAACCCTTCTGCGCATGCGCAGAGGGTAAAAAACCAGCAAGTAACGACGACCAGGCGGGTGGGCAGAGCCTCACGCTGTCGTCGTTACCGGTTCTCTGAAGCAGCCGCTAGCATCGCTACCGGTTCAGTCGAACCTGTCTGAACCAGTAGCATTTCACCCCTGCTTTAGATCTTAATCTAAAATCACAGATTCTGTGAGTGCTATTTTTTCCTTTGTTAAGAATCTCTAAAGGAAAATAAGTAAAAAGAAAATTTAAATGAACGCATCAACGTTTATTTTGACTTAGCAGAGCCAACCACCATAATTTGCAAACCAGCTTTTATAACTTAATGTATAGTGAACTAATTAACCCAGAGATCTGCAACTTTAAATACTCAAAGAACCATTTGGACCCGTTTCCCACAGAAAAGAAAACACCGGAAGCCACAAAACCTGGGTGGGCGTGGCCAACTCGATGTCACTCACTTCCACCAGTCACATGACCCCCCGCTAGCCACGCCTACCCAGCCGGTCATTAGGGCAGAGAACCCATTGTTAAAAAACACAGAGAACCACAAAATCCTTTTGACATCTCTCTCTCCCCCCTCCCTTCCTCTCTCCCCCCTCCCTCCCCACCTCTCTCCTCCTCTCTCTGTATCTCTCTATGTCTCTCTCTCTCCTCCTCTCTCTGTATCTCTCTGTCTCTGCCCTGGCTGCTTCTCCATCCCCCACCGTCACCCTTACCTTCTCAGGCCAGGCGAGGACTGACTGGGAGGGGAGGGCAAGGGGTGGGGAAAGCCAGTGGTGGGATCACCTGACAGGGAGCCACAACAGAGGGCCCAAAGAGCTGCATGTGGCTCCAGAGCCGCAGGTTGCTGACCCCAGAATTAGGCCAACAAACTATGGCTTAGCAGAACTGTTTGTCATGACATCTGTCACAACAACTGTGGAGTTGCATTGCCCTGTGGGCTGAGCATCAATAAATAACTTTAAATGGTTTCCATTACAAACCACATAGGATTACAAGATGATCGGGAGGTGGGACCAAAACAACAACAACAACAACAACAAGTTAAGATGATGATCACGTGATCTTACCTCTATCCCTGATGCCTAAATGTGCTTTCCTTGCATGATGTACTCTTGGCTCATTTGGACATTGTCCCAAATGAGCCACTCACCTTGATTATGGATCGCCGTTGGACTGGCGCAGCATTATCGAATCTGTTCTGCAGTCCAAAGTAAGCAAAATGTCTTCCCGCTCTGGAGAAATAAAAACACAACTCATGCCTAACGTGCTATAGTGACCTTCTTCTCTCTGATGCATACGTGCAGCGAAACTGAACATTCAGACATACTGTAAATCAATCCCTTAGTGCTGGGGATGCAAGAAGAAGAAGGGTAGGGTAGGGTAGTTTAGGGTAGGGTAAAAAGTAGAATAGAACAGAAATAGAGCATAGTAGAGTAACGTAGAAATGGAAAAGAAATAGAAATGAATGGAATGGAATGGAATGGAATGGAATGGAAAAGAATAAGAGTAGAGTAGAGTAGAGTAGAGTAGAGTAGAGTAGAGTAGGAATAGAATGGAATGGAATGGAATGGAATGGAATGGAATGGAATGGAATGGAATGGAATGGAATGGAATGGAATGGAATGGAGTCCCTCGGGAGTTGGGCGGCATAGAAATGCGACAAAATAAATAAAATAAATAAATGGAATGGAATAAGAGTAAAGTTGGAATGGAATGGAATGAAATAGAATAAGAAGAATAGAATAGAATAGGAATAGAACAGTAGGAATGGAATGGAATGGAATGGAATAAGAGTAGAGTTTGAATGGAATGGAATGGAATTCTTTATTGGCCAAATGTGATCAGAGAAAGAAGGAATTTGCTTCCGGTGCAGAAGCTATCAGTATTCACAGGTAAAACAACAAAGTGATAAGTCATAGATCATAAATACATAAATAAGCTATCATAAATAGATAGCCTCTATTGAGATTCAAACTCTTGAATCTCAAATCATTTCGTTGATTCAGTAGTTCAGAAAGGGATAGAATAATTTGGAGATGCAGATGGGGAAAGAGATGGTTAAATCGGATAAGGCCTTTTGATGGTTAGGGGTCAAAGGTGAGAATTCTCTTTCACTTTTATGGGAGAGATACAGTCTTAGGGCAGGAGTGTCCAACCTTGGCAATTTTTAGACTTGGGGACTTTTAACTCTCAGCCTCTGATGATTCAAAATAAGGATGAAAACTGGTAACATGGTGCCTCTAGGACGATGATCAATATAACAAGAACATAGAAAGGATTGGACTTCCGGTTTGCTGTTTGTCCCCGCTGGACGCTCCTTTGGGATCGTCGCACCCACTGCCTGTAAAGAGCCGCCTTTATAGCGGAATGGCAGCTCGAAAAAACTCCGTTTCCATGAGGAAATGGAGATAGAGCAGGCTGGGGTGGGTTGAGTCCTCTGCCTAATCCCAAAAGTTTTTTTTTTACTTTTGGGACGGAGCGGAAGAGACTCCCCATATCCCCAGCCGATGCTCCGGGCTCTGGGAGATCTCTGTTACATGCAGAGCTAGGTGGCAAAAGCAAGCCTGTAAACTTGTTAAACTAATTAAAGAAGACGTGAGCTGGACCGCTGACCCTGAGGCGCAAGTATTTTTTTTTTCTTATTTTAGAAAAGTTACTGAAGTTGTTTAAGAAGTGAAAGGAAAAAAGATTTTTAAAATGGCGATTGCCGAGGCTTGAAGAAAGGCTGAAAGGGAAAGTCCTTCCATTTTCTATTACAAAGTAGCGGAATGAATACTTCTGGCCGTAATTGAGGCAAAACCTCACTCTCACTCTTGCTTTTTTTTTCTTTTTTTTTCCTGGGGATCTGATATTGATCTTGGTTGGAAACAAGCCTTTTTTTTTTCTTCTCTCTTTTCCACTAAATCTTGTCTGTGTGGGAAATGCATTGGGACTCACACAGCTAGACAAACAGGGGGGGTGGGAATTTCCCCCATTAATAAATTACATCAGCAAGTTGTAACTCTCCAGTGTCAGAAACCTGATTTTAATATAATAGAATTTCTTCTTGAAGAGATTGTAAGAAGGGATGAGATTGTGAACCAGCAACTCGAAAAATTTAAGCAGGAAATTAAAGAAATTGGTGAATTGGTGAAATCAAAGTTTGACTTTTTGAATCGAAAGATTTTAAATACAGCTAATGGTTTATCAGACTTTCTGATTCGGGTGGATGCAAAGACTAAATTATTAGAGTCTAAAATGAAGGAAACTGAGGAGAATTTGGATGACAAGATTCAAAAAATTAAAAAGGATTTGGTAAACATTCAGGATAATAGCTCAGAAGACAAACCTAAAATGGAGGTTGACCAAAAGACTGGTAATGAAGAAAATGTGCAACAGAGGATTGAAAGAGAAGTTTTAATGATTCAATATAATTTTACAGAATATGCAATTAGACTGAGAGGCCTGCAGGAAAATAATAGAGATGACTTAAGGAAAATATCTTCTGAAATTCTGGCTGGGATTTTAAAGGTTCAACCTGATGAAGTGTTTTGCAGGATTGATAGAATTTATAGAATAAACTCCTGGTTGGCAAAGCAAAGGCAATTGCCTAGAGATGTGGTGATCTATTTTACAGATAAAGAAATTAGGAATAATATTGTGCAGAACTCTTTTAATTCTACTTTGCAATTTCATGGAAGAAAGATTTGGATTTTTAAGGAGCTCCCGACTAAGATGCTAATGGAGAGGAAGAAATTTGGCTTTCTAGTGACTGAGTTAAAAAAAAGAAATATCCTATTTAGGTGGGATGCCCCAGTTGGTTTAATATTGAGACACCAAGGAGTAAGATATCAACTGAACACTGTTGAAAAAGCGGAAGAATTTTATCAAAAAATTTTAAAAATGAACTTAACATCTTTAGGCACAATACAGGATAAGCAAAAGGAGTTGGAAACAAAAGGAAAATATCAAATTACAGAGGCTGTGGTGGATAAATTGTCTTTGGACTTCCTGGATACCTCAGCTGGACTGTCTATAAATAAGAGAGCAGTGTCATCCGACTCCAATGTGATGAACCATCAAGTCACAGACAAGTGCGCAAATCAACCAGTTGATATACAAGTGATGGAGAAGAAAGATGAGATGATAAAACTAACCCAACAAGATCAACTCATAAAGCAGAATGAAAATCGATCAGCCGACACACAATTGGTAGGCACGAAACGAGGATGGAAATTCAACCCGCAAAAGAAAAAGAAAAGAAATAGATCTCATAGAAACAGCAGTTTCTAAACCAAGCAACAGTGAAGCCAGGGACTTTAAAAAATGAATGAATATCTGAAAAGATAGTGGAGGCGAACAATTGTTTAATACTATCCTGAGGATTGTGGCAGATCTCTGTAATGCCGTGTTTTTGGGATGTGAAAAGAGCCTTACCTTGTTGGATTTGAATTATCTACTCTGGATTTCTTTTACTGGTAAATATATTATAATTATTTTGAGTTACAAGGCAAGAGAGTCACGCTGGGGCATGCAGAAGATCTGGATGTTACCCATTAGGATGATGGGAATCAATAATCCTGATGAACACCACAACTATAACTATATGGATATAATTATAATGTCACTCGGGTGGTTGTTTTTACTTTTATATATATACGAGGATATCTACTACTGATGGGGGCAGAAGATGATTGAAGATTTTGAACAAACTGTTGCACCAGCATGTTATTTTACCCTATTATGGGTGATGGATTTAACAATCCAGTGGAAAGACACCAAAGAAGATATTATATGGATTATAAATTTAAAGTTATTGTCTTTTTTCTTTTTACAAAATGGAATGCATATATAGATATGTGTATATCTTAGTAAAGTGGGCAGTGGATTATATTTAGAATTGTATTGCATGATTTTGTAGGAATTGAAGGGCTGAAATAGGTTAGTTTACTGATTGATTAGTCTAAGAAAAAAGATCTTTTAAGTCATATATTTAGGGGAGTGGAGGAATTGGATAGAACTGAATAAATGTTAAATTTGGATGTAGGGAGAAGGCCGCTTTAAAATGTTATATTAATATACATAAAAGATTAAATGTTAAATTGTAATAATACACTATAAGTTTAGGGGAGGAGAAAAAGGGCAGATTATCGTAAAAATGGGAGTTATAAGAATAATATGCTAAGGGTCAGTATTCTGAGGAGGGAGTAAGGGAAAGGGAAGATATCATGTATGTAATTAGTTATGAAATAGCCTATTGTTGTGAAGAAGTCACAGGGGGGGATGGGTGGTGAGGGGGGGTTAGGGAAGAGGGGGGGGAAAAAGGGGGAAAAACTTGTATTTGAAAACTTTTTCAATAAAAAAAAAAAAAAAGAACACAGAAAGGATTTACCGGTACTTACTCCACATTGCAGTGAGCAGCAGTAACAACCCAATTCTCATTGATCAGGGAACCACCACAAAAATGGTGACGTGAGCTAGTCTAGAAAAAAATTCAAAATAGCACAGGTTTGGAACGCACGAAGGACAAAATGCATCAAGAAAACAGACTGTTGGACAACTTTACGCTCCTAATTTTTCCCTCCTTGCTTCCCCCTTTCATTTTTTTTTTGAGGAATAAACTAAACATCAGGAGGGAAAAAAAAACAATTTGTAGGTCAAATTTTCCAACCTGAATAAGTCCCAAGTATGGATACGAATGAATTCTAAAGCCAAGTCCTATTGGCACTTAATTTGACCATTCTTCTCACTTTGGATGCAAAAGTAGCAGCAAATAAACTCTAAATAAATTTGTCTTCAAAAAAAATCACACACCCTCTTCTAGCAGGAATCCAGAAAGAAAATATAGTACTAAAAGTTGCACACAAATAGTATTAGTTAATTCTTTTTTAAAAAAAAAAAAAGTTTGTACAACAGAGAAAGGTAAGAAGTCTTTGATTTTTTAAAAAAATCAGTTTATTTACATTTTAAAAGATCTTTTTCAGGAATTTCAGGAAATGGGAAAGATGCATACAAGTTCCTGCATACATCCTGAAGGTCAGCAAAAATGAGATTTCGACATTTTTTAAAAATGTAAAACTCTCTACCCAGGTAGGAATACAGTTCTGTATTGTTATCAGCAACAAAATTTTAGTCACTTTTTCTGGGGCAGCTTCAAGTCCACCCTACCCTATTTTCACCTATGCACTAATATTATCATGTCATCTGCACCTCTGTAACTGTCTGGTTTGCCTCTGCAACCCAACAAGACAGACAGAGACTTTAGAGGATAATTAGAACTGCAGAAAAAACAATGGCTACCAACCTGCCTTCCATTGAGGACCTGTATACTGCACGAGTCAAAAAGAGGGCTGTGAAAATATCTACAGACCCCTCGCATCCTGGACATAAACTGTTTCAACTCCTACCCTCAAAACGACGCTCTAGAGCACTGCACACCAGAACAACTAGACACAAGGACAGTTTTTTTCCTGAACACCAACACTCTGCTGAACAAATAATTCCCTCAACACTGTCAAACTCTTTACTAAGTCTACACTACTATTAATCTTCTCATCGTTCCTATCACCCATCTCCTCCCACTTATGACTGAATGACTGTAACTTTGTTGCTTGCATCCTTAAGATTTATATTGACTGTTTCCCTGTGGCTATCATTAAGTGTTGTACCTTATGATTCTTGATGAATGTATCTTTTCTTTTATGTACTCCGAGAGCGTATGCACCAAGAAGAATTCCTTGTGTGTCCAATCAAACTTGGCCAATAAAGAATTCTATTCTATTCTATTCTATTCTATTCTATTCTATTCTATTCTGTTTTAAAAGGATAGCTTTGTTATGCCAAACTACTCTTGTCCATTGTGAGGAAAATACCCATTTAAAGAAGGGGCCAAGAGTATCCCTTCTTGGAATGCATAGCCACAACAATCAATGGGATCCTCCCTAGAAGATCACAGGAGTCACAACTCACGGGTTTATGGTTATAGACTCTCTAAAATGATAATAAGATTTACAATAGCAGTGTGAATTATATCACAACCTTTACTGCAGGAATGTAGGATCTGACAACCACGTGGAGTGACTGAATTATAGTTTGACTTGACATTCTGCTCTTCTAAGGAGTCTCCAAGCCTGCCCTTTCTAAACTAGCACCTTCTAATATAAACTCTTTTTTATGACCCTGTAATCCCTTAATCTAACATAGAGTCGGGGCGACTGGATGGAATTGAGAATTTACTGGCCAGATGCCCTTCCTGATCCCTACACAGGAGTTCACAGCAGATAATTTTTCTTTTTCTTAGGAGAAAAACCTATGCCACCTAATGTTGAACTCATGAATGTGAGGTAAGTGTCTTCACCATTAGGCCACCATACCACTCTACCTTCTATCATAAACAATGTCCTTTAATTGTGCCCACATGTCGACTCAATTCAATCCAACAACAATTTTATGTTCATCTTCTATCTTCTTCCACAGCAGGCAGCTTCAGCTTGCCTGCTGTGCCTAAAATGCAGTTGGATATAAGGAAAATAGTACTTGTCCCCCACACTACTGACCTACCAGTGACCATGGGTGATGTCCTTACCTGCAGCGAGACTTGCCAAGGCCAAGAACCAGGAATGGCATTCACCCCATTGATAATTCTCTCTGTATCTTTCACATTGGGCTTAATGGCTGGGTTCCCACAGCCTATGAAAAGACAAAGAGAGGGTCAATCTTATAAGTATCTCAGATCTGGACTGAGTAGCCTTCTGTGAGGACCCTCCAAGATTGTGGAGGATTGCTCAGATTTGTTCATTCGCTGCCTACTCTTGACAAGCTCAGAGAAATCAGTATTTACATGCAACTGGTTGGCTGTTACACTTTAGGCTACAGAATAGAGGCATTTTTATTTTTCAAATTGAGAAAGTCATAATTGGCCCTTGAGTGATACATGTGGCAGGGCCCACATTCTGAAAATTTGCAAGACAAAATACGGCCAAAGTAAATTTGATTTAACTTTGCATGAATGTCCATTTCAGTCTTCTAAACAAACTATCCTCAACATTGCTTCCTATACATTTTTAATCATGTCCCTCTTTGTCTGCATAGGACATTATATATAGCAAAGCAATTTTTGAAAAAGGCACTGCTGGAGTTGGAAAGAGAAGAAGAAGAAGAAGGCAATGGCAAGCTATCTTTATATATATATATAATTTTTATTCAGCATTTACATCTTTAACGTCTTTGTTACATTTTTACAGCTTTCCAATACTGGTGTCTTGGTAATATCTATTTTGTCTTTTGACCAACTATATACACATACATTTTATATATTACTTACTAATTCATATATTCACTACAATATATACATATCTATTACACATTAAGTATTTTGTTCCTCTATAATATCTTCTCTTACGTTTATACATTTATACATTGATTTTAGATTCTTTCTCTAGCCAACTATACCATCTATCCCATGTTTCGTAATAAATCGTTTCCTCTCGGTCTTTAAGTTCCATTGTTAATTTATCTGCTTCTGCACATTCTACCACCTTCTTTATAATCATCGTATTTGATGGAGTAAATTCCAGCTTTGTGCAAATGAAATTCTGGCGGCCGTAATTATGTGGAGTATGAGATAATAAATTTTCTAATCTTTTCTTTTATAATTCCCAACAAAAATAGTGCGGGTTTCAGAGCAATTTCCCCCCCTGTCATTTCCTGTAGCCATTTTTTAAATTTTTAACCAGTATGCTCTTGCTTTGGGACATGTCCACCACATGTGGAAATATGTCCCGTGTTGATGGTTACATTTCCAACAATGTGGTGAGTTGTTTGGGGATATCTTGGCCAATCTCGCCGGGGGATATGGCAAGCTATCTTAACTGCCAGAAAACTGCCTCCTTGGCATCATTCACAGTTCCTCTTTGAAGAAGAGTACCGAACCCCACCCCCCAGAGTTGTAGCTGGAAACACTCTTCCTTTCCCAGCCTGTTGCTCTTTTTTTTTTTTTTTTTGCGAAGGGAGGACATTCAACCAAGCAGGCCTGTGAATTAGGCAATGTGTGTTTGCGCTTGTGTGTAAAGTGTTGCAAGCAATGAACCTAAGCATGGCTCCCCCCACAGGAACTGCATGACCCATCAGCCGTGATGAAAGAATAGGAAGCAACCAACCAACCTAGAAATGCAACACATGCTTTACTCACCACAGGCAACATCAAGGAGCACTAGGTAAGTAAGAGCCGCCCACAGGAAAGTCATTTTGGTTGCTACTCCCAGGAGCTTTAGGTCCCCGGGTGCTGCTTTTTATTACTATGAGTCGTGGCGCTTTGCCAGGTGTGGTTGACTTCCCCTCCCCACATCCTTGGATTGATGATAGCAGGAGCAGACTAAATTTAGCCTTGGTGGCATGATGCAGGTGTCTTGACAAGGACGTTTCACCAATAGTGCCACAGAGTTTGCAAACAACACCTGTTTCCCACAACGGTCTTTTTCTTTCAAGCTGAACAGTAGAGTCCAAACTCCCTTGTTGGCCATTTGTAGAGTTTCAGACTTAGCCTAATCACCCCTGTCTCCTTTTCACCCAACCATTTCTAAAGCCTTTCCACGGGGGTCTCCTTAACACCTTGTCACCCTTTCTCCAGGAAGTCTGGAGACACTAACTGGGGCTCTTTCTGGGAACACCGTGTTTTGTCATTGCCTGTGATGTAGCTCCATTCTGTAGACCTGCTTTCCTGACAATGCCACTTGCAGACGTCAAAACAGAACTCTTACTCAACCTTGTAGGAATTGGGCCATAGGCAAGAATCCTCTGAAAGGAAGTGGACTGGAGAAAGCATCTCTATTTCTCATGTATGTCTGTTGCAGAACCAATCAGGATGTCCCAGTCTGAGTAAAAAACAAAACAAAAAAAACCAACTCTCTTTTTAAAAGAAACTGGCCCTTGCCAAAGAGATCTTCTTCTTCTTGGGGATCTTATTGACTCCGTGGGGATCCTGTGCTCCATTTGTCCTGAAGCTGTTTTGCCTTTAGACAAGACTATATGGACACAGGATGGCCCTCCTTCATCCCACAGGGACACTAACCAACGAGACTATGGAAGCTCTGAAGGCCAACATTATTCCAACCTTCTTCCTCACTTTGTGCTTCTTGATTGGGGTTCCTGGCAATGGTCTCGTGATCTGGACCATCCTTTCCAAATTCCCTCAGCGCTCATTTACCATTGCCCTCATCCTGAATTTAGCTGTGGCTGACTTACTGGTAATACTGACTGTGCCTTTCTGGATTTACTATTTTGCCAAAGACTGGGTGTTTGGGGACTTCATGTGCCAGTTCCTCATATACCTTGTGTATTTGACCGTCTACACCAGCATCTTCTCCATCACGTTAATGAGCCTCCATCGTTTTGCTGTGGTGGTCCTTCCACTTGCTTCCCAAAGATGGCGGAAGCCAAGGGAGGTGCATGTGATAATGCTAGCCGTTTGGTTGCTAGCGGGGCTTCTCTCCTGCCCGTGCTTGATATTCTCATCCAAAGTGATGCCCAGAGGGAAGTGCACGGATGAATTTTACGACTCTGAGGACCAGCGCCTCGCGGTTAACATAGTGGAGACGCTGTTTGGCTTCGTGATCCCTTTTGCTGTGCTGGCAGTCTGCTACACTTACGTGGCAAGGAAGATTCGGACTCTGAAAAACCACAAGGAAATGAAAACCGGGAAGCTGATTGCCGCAGTGATTGGAGCCTTCTTTGTTTGCTGGCTTCCTTATCACATCTTAAACTTCATCATCATCTCTGCGTTGTTGCTGAGGCATGCCAAACCTCAGGTCAGCCAGAACTTACTCGAATCCGTTAAAATTTTAACAAATGTTCATGGGGCGGTGGCCTTTTTCAGCAGCTGCATCAACCCTATTCTCTACGCCTTCGCAGCACGGAGTTTCCGCGGCGGGCTACGTGAGACTAATTTTGCAAAACTGTTTGAAAAACTGCGCAATGACACCGAGGAAAAATCAACAAAGGACCATCCCGTTTCCATGCAGACTTTGTAGTTAGAGAAGAACCGGGAGCAAACTGGATAGCAAACTCTTTATTTTCTGAGTGGGATGTCATCGTTGCATCTGGGAAGGACTATAGGGGAAGATTTTAGATAAAAGATTTTAAGAGGATATAGGAAAACTGAGGTGAGAACAAAGTGTCAGCTTTGGAAGCCATATTAACACCGGACACATCCGCACTGCCCACTTCTTGTGCTTGGGAATGTAGGAGGGGAGAATTTGATAAAGTGATTTTTGTTAGACATAATAAGCATTCTTCCCTTCGGTCAAGGTCATGGTGTTCCTGCATCTGGAGGAGGAGAGTTATAATGATGGCTTAAGTTGGGACGGATGGGGATCGGGTCATGTGACGGACTGATGGGTGCAGGGGCTAGATTTGGGATTTTGATTTACTGAGGGAAAACCTGGTACTCTCAGATTCGGGTTTTCCCAGATGTGCCAGTATACCTACTCTAATAAATGGAAGATTTGAGATGATGCGTGTCTCGGAGTTTTTGATTGGAGTTGGGTTGTTCTGGAATGCTGACCCAAAGATCTTCAGAGAACTATTTTAGTTGGGAATATTGGCAATTCCATGGTGGCAATTTGGGGATGTTTTATTTTCTCCTCTGTGACTTGTTTGATTAGTACTGTTTCATTTGTTTTCCCCAAGTAGTTAGTACTGCTCTATTTCCTCCCCTCAGACCAATCCTACAGAAGGAATTAGTAATGTTTGCTTCTTATGGCTTATTGTATCCAGATCTAAACTAATTGTAGTTAGTCCTTATTGGAATTTAAAGAGACACACAAACATTAAACTAAGCGTCTTAGCCACTGAGCCACCGCATCCCTATAGAGTTTCAAGTACATCCTAATTTAATAAGTAGATAAACTTAGTTCATAAGGAAAAATATCTTCCAGGTCAGTCAAGAGACAAAGATATTCTGTGAACTCAGTAACTCTTCCCTCTTCCCCCACATTTATAATATTCAAGGTGATGATGGGACCCACCAAGGACTCCTCCTCTCCTCCCCAGTCTGAAATCTGGCTTAATTTGTGATAGTAGGTGATTGGAAACAAGTATGATGTGATGTGTTGCTAGTACAGTATGACTCAGAGAAACTCTTTTACTCCAAACTCTGCATGTAATGGATAAAAAGTGAAGTCTATCTCTTATCTTAATATAGTCAGGGCAAAAGTATTAGAAGGAGGCTGAGGAAACGTTTCCCAACTCTGCATTACTAACAATTGCAGAGGACTTCCTTTCACGAGATTCTTTCTTTCTCTTTTTTTCTTTCCCAAGACTCTTTAGAAGTTCTAGATCTGAGAATCAGTTTAGGCTAACGGCAGTTACGAGACTAACTTCATAAACTCTGGCTTGGTGGCAGGTGTTTTCTCACTGACGCCAGAACAATTTTTATTTTCAACTCTGCCTACTAAAAGATGCTGAATTTCAGCATTGCAGTGTGGAGAACGGGGAGTGTTAGCCATCTCACAAAAAGAGATTTGGATTGTCCATCTCCCTTAAGGCCTGGAGTGATGATGGTTTGCATACTAACCTCTTAGTAAGAGCTGAACTGGATGCTTTCTTGTCAGTGGAGAATTTGCCAGGAATGTAGCAATGCGATACATGGAGCTATCAGTCCAAAATACCAGCTATAAGATCTTTTCCCTACTCAATTACATCTGGCCCCAAGCTTTGAACTTACTAATTTGTAGTTTTTTTTTTCTTTTAAGAGATAAAGGTAAAGATATCTAAGGGGTTGCCACAAAGAAGAGGGAATCAACCTATTCTCCAAAGCACCAGAAGGCAGGACAAGAAGCAATGGATGGAAACTGATCAAGGAAAGAAGCAACCTAGAACTAAGGAGGAATTTCCTGACAGTTAGAACAATCAGGGGAACAACTTGCCTCCAGAAGTTGTGAATGCTCCAACACTGGGAGTTTTTAAGAAGAGATTTCACAACTACTTCTCTGAAATGGTATAGAGTTTCCTGCCTGAGCAGGGGGTTGGACTAGAAGACCTCCAAGGCTCCTTCCAACTCTGTTATTCTGTTCTGTTAAAGTTTTCTCCTGTCCAGTCATGTCTGACTCTAGGGGACGATGCTCATCTCCGTTTCCTTAGCCGTAGCAACCACCGTTGTCCGAAGACACTTCTGTGGTCCTGTGGCCAGCATGACTATACGCTGAGGCGAATGCAGCGCTGTTACCTTCCCATCAAAGTGGTACCTATTTATCTACTCACATTTGCATGCTGTCTAACTGCTAGGTGGACAGGAACTGGGACAAGTAATGGGAGATCACCCTGTTGTGTGATGCTTGTGGTTTGAACCTGAGCTGTCAGCTTTCCAAGATCAGCTTCTTTAATCGCTGAGCCATCATGCCCGCTTTAAGGATTTACAATATGAGAGACAATAATCCAAACTGGGTTTATCAAAAAATACCTTAAAGAGATAACAATAACCTAAACTGGCATTGTCCCTCCCAATCTCCATTTTGTGTCAAATGATTCCGAATGACCAGCTCGAAGATCTTTAATTGAGTAAAGCCTGTTTGATTCTGGCAGCTTCAGTTTGGCTAGTTATTTTTTTTTTTTTTAAAAAAAACACTGCTTCCAACTCTCAGCCTCTGTGCTTATTCCTATTACTGTTTTCCTTTCTTTGCTGCACGGAGAAATTTTCCACAATCTCACACCTGTGATCTTTTTAATCAGTCTGATTTGCCCTTCCGTTCTTTCCGCCACAGATCCCGAGGGAAGAGCCTTGAGGGCTGCAGCTGGGTGACAAGACTTCCGAATGGTCATTTCCCTTCCCAGGCAGCCATCTTTGTTGGGGGGAAAAACTAATATTGTCTGTACTTGCAGATAAGCTCATATTGGGTGTGTTTGGGGATCTAGAATTTTTGGTTTATCCATGAGTGTATTCATTATCTGGTTTCCCATGATAAAATGAGATTGTTCTGGTTTTCAACCTTTAGGCCCCTGCTTGATTAAACGGCCTACTGTTCTACATTATATTGACCAAAAGTAAGGTAAACATAAAGGTTCCCCTCGCACATATGTGCTAGCCGTTCCCGACTCTAGGGGCCAGTGCTCATATTCGTTTCAAAGCCGAAGTGCCAGCACTGTCCGAAGACATCTCCGTGGTCATGTGGACGGCATGACTCAATGCCAAAGGCGCATGGAACGCTGTTCCCTTCCCAATAATAGGTGGTCCCTATTTTTCTCCCTGCATTTTTTGCAGCTTGAACTGCTAGGTTGGCAGAAGCTGGGACAAGTCACAGGAGCTCATCCCGTTATGCGGCACTAGGGATTCGAACCGCTGAACTGCCGACCTTTCAATCGACAAGCTCAGCGTCTTAGCCACTAAGCCACCGCGTACCAAAAGTACAAAGCAGCTAATGTCCTTTAGTGGTTAAGGCATGATACTGCAGTGAGGAGACTTGATTCTAGAGGTCTGCTCAGAGGTGACTTTAAATCAGGATTGCTTCGTAGCCCAAACATTTATGTGATGTAGTGGTGAAGATACTGCCCTAGAACCATGGTGGTGCAGTGGTTAGAATGCAGTGTGAATGCAGGCTAATTCTACCAACTGTCAGCAGTTCGATTCTGACTGGCTCAAGGTTGACTCAGCCTTCCATCCTTCTGAGGTTGGTAAAATGAGGACCCAGATTGTTAGGGGCAATAGGCTGACTCTGTAAACCTCTTAGAGTGGGCTGTAAAACACTATGAAGCGGTATGTAAGTCTAAGTGCTATTGCTGTTGCTAAAATCAGAGATATTCAGTTCTGGTCTACCGCCAGCCATGGAAACCACAATGTTAAGTCCCATTTGTCTTATTCCCCATCTGCAAAATCTCCATTCCCTCCCCATTCATGGGGGAAGGAAATTGCAAAATCCCCATTCCCACCCCAATCTGGGGCTATTTTCCGGTTTTCCGAACTACTCAAAATTTCCGAACTACTCAAAATTTCCACTACCGGTTTTCCAGAATCTGTCAGAACCTGCTGGATTTCATCCCTGCCTTAGAGGCCAAAGTACCCCAAATATTGATAATGGGATCTGTCAGGTCCTGGCAGATCCTTATTAATGTAAATAAACTTTGCTGTTGATTTTTTTTTTTTTTTTTTTGGGACCCAATATTACGATGCTGGATTTGACCTTTCAAGAACTACATTATCTAGATTTCCGAAACTCTCATGGAACAACTTCTTGCACAGATGTCTCTGCTTAAATCACATATGTTAATAAGGTCCCATCCTTCAGGAGGATAAATATCAAGATACGTAACGCAGAGTCTTTTCTGAGATGTCTCTAGATCTAAGACATGGCTTTGCCTCAAGCCGCTCATATTTACAGTTTCTTTTCAGGAATGCACGTAGATATTTCCTGAAATGCAAACGGTGAACAGAAAATTAAAACACTCAGGAAATTTTCATACACAAGCACAAGAGAGATAATTTCAATCCTTGTCCGCTGAACTGACAAATTGCCCAATTATTGCATATTTAGAACAGTGGTGAAATTCAAATTTTTTTACTACCGGTTTGTAGGCGTGGCTTGGTGGACGTGGCAGGAGAAGGATACTGCAAAATCCCCATTCCCACCCCACTCCGGGGCTAGCCAGAGGTGGTATTTGCCAGTTCTCCAAACTACTCAAAATTTCCACTACCGGTTCTCCAGAACCTGTCAGAACCTGCTGAATAGCACCCCTGATTTAGAGCAATGAAAGTGCAAAAGGCACTCGTGGGAAGGCCAACGAAAGAGGAAGCAGAAGGAGCAAGAGATTCGTCCAGTTTCAAAGTACAGGTAGTTCTCGACTTACAATTGTTCATTTAGTGACTGCTCAAAGTTACGGCACTGAAAAAAGGAACTTACAACTGTTTTTTCACACTTATGACCATATGCAGCAAACTTATGACGCGATCATAATTTGGACGCTTGGCAACTGACTCATATTTACGACGGTTGAAGTTTCGCAGGGTCACGTGATCCCTTTTTGTGACCTTCCAACCGGCAAAATCCATGGGGAAACCAGATTCAATTCGCAACAGCGTCACTAACTTCACAACGGCAGCGACCCCCTTAACAGCTGTGGCAAGAAAGGTCATCCAAATTCACTTAGCGAATGTTTCACTTATCCGCAGAAAGTTTGGGCTCAACTATGATTGTAAGTCGAGGTCTACCTGTATCTGCATCTAGCATCTGGCCACGCAAAATGGCGCAGTGCTTGTTGGTGTAGGACAGGGGTGTCTCAAGGCCCCAGGGCCCGGATCCAGCCTGTGGGGTACTTAGATCTGGCCTGCAGGGCTGTCCTGCAAACAGCAAAGGACCAGTCTGCAGTGCTTCTGCCAGTGAAAATGGAGCTTGGGAGAATTGCATGCGGCTCTCCCAAGTGCCGTTTTGGTTGGCAGAGGGTTCCAAGAGGCCGTGGCAGCCAAAAACGGAGCTCGGGAGCCTGTTTTCGCTGGTAGAGCTCTCCGGCCACCACAGGCGTCCCCAACACAAGTGATGTCAAGCTGCCCACGCCCACCCCAGCCACGCCCACCCCAGCTACACCTACCCCAGTCCCCAGAGGTCAACCACAACCCTAATGTGGCCCTCAATGAAATCAAATTTTACACCTCTGGTGTAGGGTAAGTTTTCCCCACCGTGCCAAGGTTACCAACTGAACTCTGGGCAGGTCGGTGAATTCAGACAAGCCGGTGAGACAGTTGGCGGCAGGAGGAGGAGCAGCTACAGGTCAGAGGTCTCAGGCACACTTGGACTTGCCAAGGCAGAAGGGCAACTCTGGAGCCGGAACCAAGATATTGCTGAAAACGGGATCGTAATTCTCCGGTAAGACTTGAGGATTCTGCACCATGATTCCCAGCACGTGATGGCAGATTTCTTTGGAAATGTCGCCCCGCAAGTAGAAGAACATGGAAATGTGGTCCTCGCTGGAGAAACAAGATGAAAAACAAGTCCCAGAAGGATAAGCGTGGTATGTGTTTTTACACGCAGGCATGAGAAAGATTTCAAAACCAACTTATTATCATGGAAGCTTGTAGGGCAAGCTGTTCCACAGTGAGAGCAATCCACCAACGGGACAGAAGTTGCCTTCGGAGGTTGTGGGAGCTTCATCGCCGGAAGCTTTCAAGAAGAGACTGGACTGCCATCGGTGGACTGCCAAAGGTGGTCCCTATTTTTCTACTTGCATTTTTTACGTGCTTTCAAACTGCTAGGTTGGCAGAAACTGGGACAAGTAACGGGAACTCACCCCATTAGGCGGCACTAGGGATTCAAACCGCTGAACTGCCGACCTTTGGATCGACAAGCTCAGCGTCTTAGCTACTGAGCCATTGTGTCCCCAAGTACCATTACTGATGCCTAATTATGCCTACGGTCCTAGTATATTCTGTCCTGAGTATCTGGTGTTAAAGAGAACACTGTAGCAGTTTCTGAGTTTCTCGTTCAGTCCCCAAATGCAGATTTGATGCCAGAGGATGTTGCAATTAGAAGATGGAAAATTGTCCTTTTTTTTTCACCACTTGGGTGTCCTACCTGATATCAGGATATTTTGACATGAATCCCAACACTTCCAGGCCAAGCATAGAAGGGTCCTTGATACTGATGATCTGCTGCAGGTCTGCAATGACTTTGAGGGATAGTTTGTCCTCCTCCAAGCCCTTGGAAGAAAAGAAGGCCAGGTAGCTCAGAACCAGTACATTCACTTACTTTCAAAATAGAGTAAATCCCGACACTGCAACCTCATACCCACAAAATAGAAGTTTGAAAGTGATGTAGGGGAGAATTGGAAAAATGCAATTAAGGAAGACTGGCAACTGTTGGCATGGACCAGTGATGACTAACCTTTTTGCCTTTATGTGCCAAAAGCGGGGGTAGGGCGGGGGGGGGGGTCACGTGCGTGCGTGCCCACACCCATAATTCAATGTGCCCTGCCCCCTGTACATGTGCAAGCAACCCCCTGTTCTCCCCACACTTTTGGCACATGATGGCCAAAAGTGAGCCCCGTAGGCCCATTTTTTGCCCTCCCCAGGCTCCAAAGACTTTCTAGGAGCCTGGAGAGGGCAAAAATGGCCTTCCCCACCCACCTGGAGGGCCTCCGGATGCTGGACACAGCCCGTTTCCTGACTTCCAGTGGGCCTGGAAGGCCCGAAAATCAGTTGGCTGGAGAGTACAGATTTATTTATATTTATTTGATCAGCAAATAAATGTTCAGACATATTTGGAATGTCACAAATGTTACTTTTTTATAGCATGGATATTTTATTGTATTTTCTTTTGGTCTATGCCAATGGTTGCCAGTCTTCCTTGATTGCAGTGGCTACAAATCTTCCTTTTTTTAAGTTTGTTTGTTTGTTTTTTTTTGCAATTCTCATCCTACACCACTTCTGTTTTGTGACTATGAGGTTGCAGTGTTGAGTTTTAGTCTATTTTTAAAAGGTAAAGGTTCCCCTCGCACATATGTACTAGTCGTTCCCGACTCTAGGGGACGGTGCTCATCTCCGTTTCTAAGCCGAAGAGCCAGCGCTGTCCGAAGTCGTCTCCGTGGTCATGTGGCCGGCATGACTCAATGTCAAAGGCGCATGGAACGCTGTTACCTTCCCACCAAAGGTGGTCCCTATTTTTCTACTTGCATTTTTTACGTGCTTTCGAACTGCTAAGTTGGCAGAAGCTGGGACAAGTAACAGAAGCTCACCCCGTAATGCGGCACTCGGTATTCGAACCGCTGAACTGCCGACCTTCGGATCTTAGTCTTAGTCTTAGTCACTGAGCCACTGCGTCCCTTAGTCTACTTTTAAAAGGGCATAATTAACACCACACAGAACTGAACCAAGAATATCCTTCTGCTTATTGCCTCTCAGGTTGTAGTCGTCGTTTTCCCTTACCTTTGTTTGGGCCAAATTAGTCTGTCTTTCCCCAGAGATTCCCCCCACCTTTTTTTTTTTTTTTTTTTTTTTTTGCAGCATTTCTACCCAGCCTGGAGAGTTGGTTTTCCCTCTCCCCTCCTTCTCACCAGGGCACAGAAGAGTTCCTTCAGCTGAGAGGTATCCTGCAGCATCCTTGTG
Organism: Arizona elegans; assembly: GCA_022577455.1. Lineage (NCBI taxonomy): Eukaryota > Metazoa > Chordata > Lepidosauria > Squamata > Colubridae > Arizona > Arizona elegans. Next base: position 9,020,836 of record JAKOOJ010000014.1, read on the forward strand.
GACATTTTGCTCCTCTCCTCGGCTGTTCGACACGTCATCCGTTTCTGCAAGAGGGACTTCACATACTGGCTCATGACCAGGTGCTCAGCTTCTGACAGCAGGTACTGAGTGGGCATTATAGGAGAAAGGAAAAAAGAGGCGCGGTATTTTCTGGATATGGCCGAAATCCAATTTGTGAGTATGTGCCCTCGTTAACTAACCTGGATTGTATCTGAGCTGAAACTTAGGAAACGCTGCTTTAGGGTCAATGATTGGTATGAAAACGATTCTGTCTTCCCTCTTGGCATTTCCAGATAGGACTATTGTGGTCTACCACCAGCCAGCAGATCTGGCAGCAGATTCAGACAGTGAGGAGGTTGGGGAGGAACATGGGCCAGTCCTGGAGTCTGGGGAAGGCTCTGATGAGGGCTCTGCATCGGAGGCAGAGAGGGGGCCAGGTATCAGTTGCCTTCGGAGTCAGACATCAGTGAGGCCAATGAGTTGCACTGCAGTGTTGCCAGACAAAAGGGACAGCTAAAGCACAAGGGTCGACTTGGGAGTAAGGCCACACGCGGATGATGAATGGCCCCTCCCAGAGGAAATAAAAGAGGAGCGAAAGGGGAGTGGAGTTTGCAGGAGACAATTAGTTCATTCCTGCATTCTTGCCAAGTATTGTGGCATCTGAAAGATATTGGCCTGGCCACTCTCCAAGCCTGATAAAAGTCGGTAATTGTGAACTATCTTGAAAGACTGTGGGAGAAGAAAGACTTTGCTGGAGGGGAATTCACTGTAAATTAAATAAAAGGGTTTTTTGTCAGGACAAGGAGTCTGCTTCGTGGTTTGGGGAAGCCTACGTCAAAACAAGGACAACATGGGCACCTACAACGCTAAGATCAGGGGTAACGTTTGACTGAATTTTAGGTATCCCTCTGCACGTTGTCAATTATTTCCCTTTTCTGTAGAGCTTGGGTGAGAGAGAGAGAAGGGGATGTGAAAAATAAAAGGCATAAAAAAAAATGATTATCTAAAAGTGGGAAAGAAAGAATGATGAAAAAAAAGGAAAGATTTCCAGTTTCTTTTCCCCTCTGTTCCTCACGGCTGGTTTTTATTCCATCTGTCATATGATGTCTCACAGATTACCTCTGTGGAAATGCAATTTTGTATAGAAAAAGGCCATCCACTTTAAATTGGAAGGATTAAAGACAGCCTCCTGTGATATTTTTGTTCCTCTTTCTCTCATTTGCACGTAATGTCTAGAATTTCCTTCATTCAGAGCCATGGTGGCGCAGTGGTTAGAGTGCAGTACTGCAGGCTACTTCTGCTGACTGCTGGCTGCTTGCAATTTGGCAGATCAAATCTCACCAGGCTCAAGGTTGACTCAGCCTTCCATCCTTCCGAGGTCGGTAAAATGAGGACCCAAATGGTTGGGGGCAATAGGCTGATTCTGTAAACCGCTTAAGAGAGGGCTGTAAAGCACTGTAAAGCAGTATATAAGTCTAAGTGCTATTGCTGTTTGTCTCTTGTTTTGCTAACAGACTGACCCGCCATCAGGCTTGTGATGATCTCAGGATGATGCTCACTCTGGGATTTCAGTAGTGGATAGATCTTCCCCATCCCCACCATTGATGTCCCCAGAGGTGGCAGGATCTTACCATGCTGACAGGTTTGTGAGTTCTGCTGAAACCTTCCGCATGCTTTTCAATCACCTCGCAGATGTTGTTCGTCAGTTGACTGTCATCCAACAGCCACTGGCGGGAGGGCAACTGTGCAAAAAGTGGCTGGAACAGACCACAAGAGAAACCAAGTCTGTTAGAGTTTGCAGCATATCCGACCAGCACACAAGTAAATGAACTTGAGCAGGATTCAGCACACAATATCAGGAACACAGAAGCAATATCCATAGAAGAAAGGCATTACAGAGTAGAGAGGTATAGAGGCTAATATATTGTACAGGGACTCCCATTACAGAGGCCAACCCAACTCTTATAAACATTTCAGCAAGTCTAAGCCACGCCCAGACACCAAACTGTCTCTTACGGCCCCATACAAATAAATATTATGTTTCAGTTTCCAAACAGTCCTCATTGGCTGACCTATTACCATGTCTATTCCAGTCTATGAACATTCATACTCTGACAAAGTCTTCTCTCCTCTTATTTAGAGGAGCTCAGAACAGCATTCCAAGTAGCAAAAAAAGAGAGAAAATGCTGGTAGCTTTTAAATAGAAGTGAATCTGCAGGTAATCCTCCACTTATGACCGCAACTGAGCCCAAAATGTCTGTTTTTGTTAAGGGAGACATTTGTTAACTGAGTTTTGTTACGACCTTTCTTGCCAGCATTGTTAAGCGAATCACTGCAGTTGATAAGTTAGTAACCCAGTTGTTAAGTGAATCTGGCTTCCCCCTTGATTTTGCTGATCAAAAGGTTGCAAAAGGGGATCACGTGACCTTGGGACACAGCAGCGATCGTAAGTGTGAAGCAGTTGCTGAGCATGGGCCTGCCACAAAGGATGTAAGTTGAAAAATGGCCATAAGTCACTTTTTTCAGTACCGTTGTAACTTTAAACGATCACTAAATGAACTGCTGTAAGTTGAGGACTACTTGTATTTGAGATTAATACTATCAATATGAGGTGCAAGGCTGTACCAGTAGACTCGGAAAGAGCAACCAGTACAGACAGACCTAGAGGGTTAAAAAAATCCAATTGGTTTGCTTTGATCTATATTATAATGGGGCTCCGAGGTTAAAGATGCTGAGCTTATCCGCTAGAAAGCTGGCAGCCAGGGGTTCGAGACCTGAGTGTCCCGTGACAAGGTGAGCTCCTGTCATTTGCCCCAGCTCCTGCCCACCTAGCAGTTCGAAAGCATGCAAATGCGAGAAGACAAATAGGTACCATTTCGGTGGGAAGGTAATAACTATCTTCAGACAACACTTGGCTCCCTCCGCTAAGAAACAGAGATGAGCATCGCCCCCTAGAGTCAAACACAACTGGACAGGGGAAAACTTTGCCTTTACATTATAGCAGGAGTGGGCTTCAAAAATTTTAGCAAGGGGTTCTCTGCCCAGTTGCTGGCTGGGTGTGGCCATGTGACTCTCGCTTTTGAAGTGGTGGTGTCTATTTGCACAAGGCAGCTGGAATCTGCTCTGTTTTCCAACAGTTGTGCCAGATGTGTAGTAACCTGGTTCAGGCTGCAAGCTAAGCCCTGAATCGTTTGATCATGGCGTCTTGAATGACCGCTATTAGTTAGGTTCTCCAACCATCCTAAGGCAGAACCGAACCCGCCGCGGTGTGTGATCCTGAATGAGGCGTACCTTCAAGTCAGCCAGCATCTCCTCTAGTAGAAGTTGGCATGCCTTCTTCTGAGTTTTCTCTAACGCCGTGTGTAGAGAGGGTAGCATCCTGGCAGGTTCTTCAGGTGGCAGTCCATTAGCACACAAGGCTGAGATGGAGGAGCTGCCAGCAAAGAGAAGAGAAATAATTAAGAAGGAGCCTTCTGGCTGAAGGCTAAGAAGATGAAGAAAACAGACCTGGAGAAAGAGAGAGAGAGAGAGAGACAAGTACAAAGTACCAGAAACAGCCTTTGGGAATATCTGAGCCTGAATAGCTCAACAGACAGAGCTCTGTAATTTAACACCAGCGGTCTGCAATTAAAGTAAGATCGAATCTTGCCAGGCTCAAGGTTGACTCAGCCTTCCACCCTTTCTAAGGTAGGTAAAATTGAGGACCCAGTTTGTGGGGGCAATAAGCTGACTTTGTATAAAAATATACAAAGTATGAAGGCTATTGCTTAACGCACTGTAAGCCGCCCTGAGTCTCCGGAGAAGGGCGGCATATAAATCAACATTAAATAAATAAATAAAAATACCTGAGAGCCAAGCAGTTGTTGACAGTGGACAGCAATCTCGCTGTGTAGTACTTAGATGCCATGGGCTCTTGCTGATGTGCTTTGCAAAATTCCACCAGTTTCTCATACAGGCTGCAGAAAGGAAAGATACACTTATCACGAGGAGCCTTGCTCACCCAGAAGCCTTTGGTGCAGGGGTGGGCTTCAAAAATTTTAGCAAGGGGTTCTCTGCCTGGTTGCTGGGTGGGCGTGGCCATGGTGGGCGTGGCCTATACCATGGTGGGGTGGGGCGTTTTTGCCTTCCCCGGGCTCTGGAGGTTTTCTTTGAGCCTCTGGGAGGGCGAAAACAGCCTCCCCAGGCTCCAGAGGCCCTCTAGAGGCCAGAAACAGGCCCGTTTCTGGCCTTCCGGAACTTCCGGTAGGCCCGTTTTTCGCTCTCCCCAAGCCTACCCGCGCGCCCTGCATTTACCTGCATCCAAAACGGGCCGCGTGGGGACTCCTGGGAGGGGCGGGGTGGGTGGGGCCAACCAGGAGTGGAATTTGGGGGTTCTCCGAACTGCACAGAATCTTAGCTAGAGGTTCTCCCGAACCCCTGCGAACCCCCAGCAGCCCACCCCTGCTTTGGTGAGGTTATAGGGGGAGTGAAACGATCCATGTAGTCACCATACGTCCAGCTTGCAAGCCAACTCCTTTGCCCCACACTGATGTGCAACCATCGATAAGCTGACGTAATGGTGGACAGGACCAAGATGGATCCAATTACGAACCAAGAATGTTCAGAAATGAACGTTCAGCTCGATTCACCTCAGATGTGGCTACAGGTTGGATCTTTGGGTGTTGAGGTTATAGTGGACAGGCCATCCTGTTTTTTTTGGAATTAGTCGGCATACAAGACGAAACTCACCTGCCCAAAAAGGCCTCCAACTCTCCCAAAGCCATTTCAAGAACTTTCTGCTGGAAAATACCAGAAATGAGCAATACCACTCTAATGTTTTCATCAAGCATCTGAGATATTTAATGGGAAAGAGAGAGAGAGAGAGAGAGAGAGAGAGAGAGAGAGAGAGAGAGAGAGAGAGAGAGAGAGAGGGAGAGAGGGAGGGAGAGAGAGAACAGATGGGGGAATCAAACTCATGATTTGGCTTCTACAATTAAAAATATCTTCTTTGTTGTGTTAGCTAAATCTTCTCTTCTTGCCTCCCCAATTCCTCCTCACCTTCATGGCAATGGTAGGCAGAGTAGTCTGGAAAAAGCCTTGATAGTCAGATTCGGGTTCTTTTCCACAAAGCCATTCCTCAAACTCCATTTCTAGAGCCTTCTGCATCCATTCTGAAATGCTAGCCTAGAGGAAGGAAACAAAAGGTAATCCTGAGCCCTTTGAAACAAACTCAAGGCAGGGGCCGTCTCTTTTAGGAGTTCCCACCTGCTCCGATTCACATGTGTCTCATTTGGTCTGCTTTAAACCCACTTGAAACATAAACAGAGCCATGGTTTGGCTTGTCAGTGGATGACATCCTTCTCCCTCCCCCAAAAATAAGACCTCTGTTAAGGATATTGTTGTTGTGTTACCAACCAGCAGAGTAAATGCACAAGGAAACGTTGCTGAGAGCAATGAATAAGAGATATGCAAACTGGTTTATCAAAAGCTTACTTTATAGTAAAAAAACAGTCTCATAGTCTTTAAACAAATTCCAAGTCTTTGCCAGTTAAATCAGTCCAGTAGTTACAGATATCTTACCAAACAAACATTAGTTGGTTTGAATAACAAACTCACTCTGGTTCACAAACCACGATGGTAGCAGATCCATCAAACGATGATGAGCAGAATGTTAGCAACTCCTCACTATGGCAGCATATCATATCAGCTCCATACACAATAGCAGCATATCCTAGCAGCAACTGAACACCTTACAATACCTTGCTTAAATACTCTCACAACCAGTGATTATCTAATTACAGCATGACTCAGCATTACCTTTAAAGTCACATAATACATTTACTGATTAAAGTTACAGTACACATATATTGCCTGGACAACTTGTTAGGCTCAAATCATATCCTAACAACCTGGTGCCTTTTTTTTTTTTTGGTGGCAAAAAATAAGACAGGGTCTTATTTTCGGGGAAAGATGGTAGTAGCCCACAGACTCAAATTCAGTCACTCCTAAAGACATTCCAGACCTCCTTCCGTGCCCACAGATAATTGGATTGTCTAAAATCCTGACCCTCGTCTTCTAACTCACCTGTACTTTCCCCAGGTAAGACTCCTCCAGAGAGTTTATTGTATCTGCTGGAAGCAGAGGACCCAAGGTTGAGATGTCCATTTCAGGAAGCAGATCTGGGTGAGCCATCATTTCAGAACTGTTAAAAAAAAAGTGGGGGGGAGGAGAGTCAGGATCAAAATGCAGAACAAAAGCTTTTAGCAGCCTCTAGCAACATGCCAAGTTGGATTGGTTATAGCAGTGATGGCGAACCTTTTCGGCACCGTGTAGGTCAGGGGTGGGTTCTAATTTTTTTTACTACCGGTTCTGTGGGCGTGGCTTATCTTGTGGGTGTGGCTTGGGGGGGTCATGTGACTAGGTGGACGTGGCTAGCTGGTCAGAGTCATTTCTGGAAGGTCCTCGCACTTACGACCAGTCCTCGCACTTACGACCCGATTAATTTGTTTGCTTTTAACACCGATCAGCTGTAGGGCGGCCCTTTGAAGCCCCGCGGCAAGAGTTTAAACAGTTTTTTTCCCTCTAGTCATCAGCTGGGACTCAGGAGGCAGCAATAGATTGGGGGTGGGACCAAATAAAAGGTAAGAATAACATGGGGGGTGGGGGGGGTGGGAGGGCAGGGTGGGGAGAACCGGTTCGGTGATGTCATATCGTCACCGCTACTGGCTCGGCTGAACCGGACCAAACCGGGAGGAACCCACCACTGGTGTAGGCTCACCATCATCGGATTATAGTATACTACAAGTAAAATTCTAACACGCACCCATGTTGGGTTCCTTCTACTGAGGCATAATGTACTATGCGTATATATGGATGCTACAATCATCAATATCACTTCCAGAACTTCTTCCTAAAAAGTTTAGGAAATGCCTTTGCCTCACAGCCTTCAGCACCCAATCGCAACGGCACCCACCTTGGGTAGACCTGGATTGCCCAGTGGAGGAGAGCAAAGATCTCTTGTTTGTCTAGGTCCCAGGTAAGAATACGATGCAGGTGATGGGTTAGGCCTTGATGGAACATGGTGGTGAAGGCCGTGAGGATGTTGTAATGAGGAGGGCAACACTGGACCATCAAATCTTTCACGATGCGTAATTCAGCTAGGATGCTATTCTGCAGGGATGCCAAGTGGCTACTCAGCCCCTGGCCTTGAGTCTTCTTCGGTTCAGCCTGGAAACAGGAAGCTACGACAGTGTCTTGAATGACTTGGAAGAATTTCCTTCTCCAATGTTTTGGGCGTCCTGGTGGGAGGAAGCCATGAGGTTGGGATCTCAGCAGCATGACGGCATCTATATTTTCCTCCCTCTCAATGATCCGTACGGCCGACACAAAAAGGGATGGGTTCTCTGATACTAGTTTTGTGGCACGGGCAACTGTGCCCCACACATGCTGGGCCAAGGCATCGTTCAGTTCCAGGAGGCCTCCGAAGCAAGATTCAACGCTGGTCCGATTTGAGGGGCTGAGCAGGTTGTGGTTATGCATCTGGGACAGGATGCTATCCCGTAAACTCTCCAGGTCCATGAGCCCGAGATGAGCTTTCAAGAGGTTCTGGCTTTGTAAGAGATGGAAGCCTTCCGAAATGAGTTGAGGTACTGCAGGGAGAAGAGTAAAGGAGAGGCAGGGATTGAGTTTAAGCTTTCCAAATTGAAATTCCTCTAAAAGGAAAGGAAATAAAGACCTTATGATTCTTGATGAACGTGTTGTGGTCCGCCAGCAGCCCGCGGAACTGGCAGCGGAGTCGGACAGTGAGGAGGCTGGGGAGGAACATGGGCCAGTCCTGGAGTCTGGGGAAGGCCCGGATGAGGGCTCTGCATCGGAGGCAGAGATGGGGTCAGGGCCATCTGGGAGTGATGCGCAGACTACAGAGCCTCCAGAGTCAGACAGCAGAGAGGCAGAGGAACAGGAGGAGCCTGTTCCTAGTACACGCATGCACAGAGCTGCCAGAAGGCAAGGGCAGCTAAAGCAAAAGGGATGACTCGGGAGTAAGGCCAGGAGATGATTGGCCCCTCCCATAAGGCTTAAAAGAACAGCAAAGGCTCTTGGGCTCTTTGTAGGAAAGTAACTTCAGTGACTCTATGTGAAAGGAATTAAATCTAAGGTTTTCGTCGGAGCTAGGAAGAGACTCAGAGTGCTATGCTTCTGTGTTAAGGTTTCCCCACCTGTGCGAGTCTGCCGTAAAATTTTGCAATGGGTTTCGGAACGTCACAGCAAGAACGGTGGGGTGTCCCACAGTGCGTAAGTCACCTGAGAAAAGCTGAGGCAACATCTGGACCACCGCCTCCAGCTGGTCATGTTTCGTGGCCAGTTCTCGTAGCTCCTGTAAGCTCCGAAAAGAATCGATGCATGACGTGAGATCCTTCTGAATGGTACCCAATTCTTCTTGCACATGTTGGACGTCGGTGAGGGCAGAATGCAGTTGCTCCAGGCCCGTGTTCATGCCTTCCAGGTAGGACTGAGCAGTGGACTGGAGGCAAAGCCAGAAGTAAGTCATTAGAGGTAGTCCTTGACTTACAACCGTTCATTTTTGCAACTGTTCAAATTTTCTTTTTAATTATTATTTATATGCCGCCCTTCTCCGGAGACTCAGGGCGGCTTACAATGCGTTAAGCAATAGCCTTCATACTTTTGTATATATTTATACAAAGTCAGCTTATTGCCCCCACAAACTGGGTCCTTATTTAACCTACCTTAGAAAGGATGGAAAGCTGAGTCAACCTTGAGCCTGGTAAGATTCGAACCTGCAGAAATTGCAGGCAGCTGTGTTAATTACAGGGTGCATTAAACCCCTGTACTACCAAGGCTCCTAGTTACAACAGCACTGGAAAAAATGACTTACGGCCATTTTTCACACAACCGTTGTAGTAATCCCCATAGTCACGTGATCAAAATTCGGATACTGGGCAACGGGTTCATACCAGGGGTGAAATGCTCTCGGTTCGGACCGGATCACCCGATCCGGTAGTCACGTGATGGAGGCAGGTGGTTCGGAGAACCGGTAGCAAAACTCCATGCCCCAGCCCCATGCCCGAGATTGTGAGCCGCACAATCATCAGAGGCTTTTTTTCTTTTAAAAGCCTCTGCCCATCAGGCAACTCATCTGGGATCGTCAGAGGCATTTAAAAGAAAAAAAGCCTCTGACGATCAGGCAACTCAGCTAGGATCGTCAGAGCCTTTTGAAAGCATTTTTTTACAACCTCTTTGCTGAAGAGGTTGTAGAAAAAATGGTTTTAAAAGTTTTAAAAAAAAAAAGTTCAGAGAACCAGCAAATACCACCTCTGGGCGGCCCTAGAATGGGGTGGGAATGGGGATTTTGCAGTATCCTTCCCCTGGAGTGGGGTGGAAATGGAGATTTTGCAGTATCCTTCCCTTGCCACACCCACCAAGCTACACCCACAGAACCAGTAGTAAAAAAAATGTGAATTCCACCACTGATCCCCACAGCTCCTCCTTTGCACAATGTAACCTGATGATGTAACCTAGTTGGGTCATGAAACATCTGCAAGAAAACAAGCAAGCTCAGAGAGCACCAAGTTCTCCTCTTCCTCCTCTCCACACACCTCACTCCCTTCTAGCACTGATGATGTTACCTAGTTGGGTCATGAAATGTCTGCAAGGAAACAATTAATTTAATTTAATTTAATTTAATTCATATGCTGCCCTGAGTCTTCGGAGAGGGGCAGCATATAAATTTAATTAATTAAATTAAATTAATTAAATTAAATTAAACAAGCAAGCTCAGAGAGCACCAAGGACCTCAAGATTTTATGAAATTACCCTGCCACGCTTACCTACCTTTAGGCGGGATTCGATGAACCTGTTACGCTGCACCTCCCGAATCTGGTACTGTGGAAGACTATCCAGCTTGTCCGGTTGGTAAAACACCCCAGATGCCCACTTCAAGGCGGCCCCTCTTGCCAGCTTCTCTGCTTTCTCCAGTTCGGGCCATTCTCCCACTAAGACAACAACAATGAAAGGAAGTAAAACTTCCAGGCAGTGGAATGCTTCATCAAGGATGCAGAAAGGAAACGGGAAATGAATGCATCACTTTGCAGCTGGTGGAAGGTCAGCTCTGGGTTCCCCCAGATTTGAAAGATCCCTGGGGGGGGCAGGGGGTGTTCCTTGCTACACAGAGGAGGTTGGGTTTTTAGGGGGCTTTGAGGGAGAAGAAAGCGATTGCAGAATTGAAGCTATTCTCACTGTGGCAGTGGTGGAATTCAATTTTTTTTTTTCTCCCGGTTCTGTGGGCATGGCTTGGTGGGCGTGGCTTGGTGGGCGTGGCAGGGGAAGGATGCTACAAAATCTCCATTCCCACCCCACTCTAGGGGAAGGATATTGCGAAATCTCCTTTCCCTCCCCACTCCTGGGGGAAGGATATTGCAAAATTTCCATTCCCACCCCACTCCAGGGGAAGGATACTGCAAAATCTCCATTCCCACCCTACTCCAGGAGAAGGATATCGTAAAATCTCCATTCCCATCGCATTCCAGGGGAAGGATACTGCAAAATCCCCATTCCCACCCCACTCCAGGGGAAGGATACTGCAAAATCCCCATTCCCACCCTACTCCAAGGGAAGGATACTGCAAAATCCCCATCCCACCCCACTCCAGGGGAAGGATACTGCAAAATCCCCATTTCCTCCCAGTCAGTTGGGACTCAGGAGGCAGAGAATAGATGGGGTGGGGGACAGTCAGAGGTGGTATTTACCGGTTCTATGAACTACTCAAAATTTCCGCTACCGGTTCTCCAGAACCTGTCAGAACCAGCTAAATAGCACCTCTGCGCTGGGGTAAGAAGGCCACGAAAATGCAGCCTCTCAAAACCGGTCAGCTAAGTTGGCCCCCAAAGAAGAATGAAATGATAGACCCTGGTGTCAATACATCTGGAATGACACACGCTACTCAGGCTGAGTTGTCCCTAAAAAAAAAAACTTAACATTTTTTAAAGCTGAGAGTTCATGGAGGAGATTTATGGAACGTCGCCAATTTAAAGTAGGTTGAACTTTCTGTTCCAATATCAACCAGATTCCAGTGTTGGTCCTGGCTCCAATCACCAAGTTTGGGAATTGAGTTCCTGCATTCCCCCTGTATGGAATAAAATGACCCTTTGGTCATTTTAAGAGACAGATCGAAAGAAGTGAGTGACTGGCATATTGGGCTGTTGCTTGGTAGAAAGGGTTACGTATCCCATGCTGCCCCTAAAAATCCCCAACCTTCATTTCTTAATGGTTACCTCTGGGATGGGTGGAACTGCTGTCCTCGGCAGACATCCCCATGACTTCAGTGGCAGCAGGATCTTCCCGGTTCAAAGCTTAGGACTGGACGGGGGCCGAGCAAAGGAAGCCGAGCCAGTGAATAGCATTTCCGTCAGTTAATACTCCTCTCAGGCTCCTTGGGGGTTTGCTCTATAACACAGAAGCCAAAACACTCAGGATGTTGGAATAGGAAGGCGGGGAAAACAGCAAATCTACCGGTCAGTTTCATTTCTTTGGGAACGCAGATGAAACAGCACAAAATGTAGCTCAGCGCATCAATGCCACTGCTGGCTTTTTTTTTTTTCGACCACAGCAAGAATCCACGATTTCTTCCTGAATGTTTTGTTTTTATTTCTTAAACGTTCAAGGTCAACTAATGCAGTACTCAAGAGACTGTGTTTTGGGACGATGGCAATTCTAGAGCTGAGCTAATGCATCAATAGAAAAAAAAAATGTGTACATTTCCTCCAAAAATGCTTTTTCAAAAAAGGCAACAGGACTGGGGGGTTTTTTTCCCCCTGGAGCAAGAAAATGATATCTGCTTCTCATCCAAGAAGCTTCAACAATATGGACCAGAAGATTCAAATGATGAATCTTTGAGTCTGTCTTGTACGTCTATTATAGATTCTTCTGTTCTGTTCTGTTCCGTTCCATTTCTCTATTCTATTCTATTCTATTCTATTCTATTCTATTCTATTCTATTCTATTCTATTCTATTCTATTCTATTCTATTCTATTCTATTCTCCTGTTCTGTTCCGTTCCGTTCCATTCCATTCCATTCCATTTCTCTATTCTATTCTATTCTATTCTATTCTATTCTATTCTATTCTATTCTATTCTATTCTACTATTCCGTTCCGTTCCTCTGTTCTGTTCTGTTCCATTCTATATTCTATATTCTTCTCTTCTCTTCTCTTCTCTTCTCTTCTCTTCTCTTCTCTTCTCTTCTCTTCTCTTCTCTTCTCTTCTCTTCTCTTCTCCTCTTCCCTTCCCTTCCCTTCCCTTCTCCTCCCCTCCCCTTCCCTTCCCTTCCCTTCCCTTCCCTTCCCTTCTCCTCCCCTCCCCTCCCCTTCCCTTCCCTTCCCTTCCCTTCCCTTCCCTTCCTTCCCTTCCTTCCCTTCCCTATTCTCTTATCTATTCCATTCCATTCCATTCCATTTCATTATTCCATTCCACATCTATTCCATTCTATTCCATTCCATTCAGCTTCTAGGATGAGAAGTGAATTTTTTTCTTATCTTCCTTCAGGGGAAAAAAAAAACACAGTTCCAGTCGCCTTTTTGAAAAAGCACCATTGAGACAATTATGACCTGGATGCCTGAGAATCTCCACAGGCATGTAAAATTTAGTCCCTTTTTATCAAGACATGGGATATGTGTCCCATGTGTTTTATTACCAAATATGCTTATTTCTCCTCAGACAGAATAATGATATGCTCCTGAAAACCACATTGGTATCTTTCTTTCCATTCTTGATAAAAAAATTTATTCATGTTCTCTTCTGAAAAGTCCCCCAGGGATCATCAATCACCGTAGATTTTAAACCAAAGATTTTAAAATAAATAAATAAATAAATAAATAAATAAATAAATAAATAAATAAATAAATAACTTTATTGTTATAAAATGTCACAGCATTAGTCAATTACAACGGTAGAGTGGTCAATTACGCTGCCACATTTAGCTGCCGATATAGAAACATCCCTTATATATGCCTACTTTTTCAGGAATAAGCTTTCCAAGGTATTTGTTCCCAGATTCTATGTAACACTAAGGTTGCGAAAATTAACAGGGGAGAGGTGACACATCCTGCGCAACTATTACATAGGAATAAGACTTTCCCCCAAAGAGATTTCTAAAACATAACAATATCTTACAATAAGATATTGATCTTATTCCCTGAACCAGTGGTGGTACTTTGCTACCGGTTTGCAAATGTGAGTGCGCTTGCTTGCGCCACCTCTGCACATGCACGGAGTCTTCTGCGCATGCACAGAGCATCAAAAACAGGATGTGATGACATCCGGGCAGGTGGGCGGAGCCTCCCGCAGCCACTGCTACCGGTTCGCCCGAACCGGTTCGCCCGAACCGAATAGCACCACTGCCCTGAATGCATTTGTATCACAGCCGAGAACACTTGTCTTTGGAGTTTTGCATTTTCACGTATCCCCAAAAGTTTGTGTATACCCCCCCCTCTCTCTCACACACACACACAGAGTTAGTATGCATGTTTTCCAATTATCAATGTTCTCAGACATTAGTTGCTTCCGGATGACGTCAACATCAATAGTTCCAAGTGGCAGGGAGGTCTGGTTATTTGACTAAATAGGAGTGCAATGCAGTTACCACCTGAAACGTCATTCCCAGATCACTCTTAAGACACAACAATTCACAAACTAATGATTTGTGTTGCATTTCAGGGTGGGAAGCAGAGTTTGGAAATATAAGAACGGTCTGGAAAAATAACACAGGGACTACTAACTATGTAGTGCTTCACTGAGATTATTCAAATATCGTGAGGTTTTGTTTTGGAACTCTGTTATCTATTCAGGTTGATTAAATTATTTGGAGAAGAAAAAAAGCATTTCCGGCTTATTATATAGTAATAGAATGCATGGCATGCCCATCTGGTGTCTTGATAAAAAGGCAGGAAATTTGCAGAGTGGTTGAGCAAGAGTGACGGGCTCAAGGTCACCCAATCTGTCTTTGTGCTTAAAGTAGGACTAGAACCCAGGACTTCTGGGTTCTATATTGACGTCTAAACCACTACGTTATTGTTTTATTTTATTATTTTTTTTGTATTATTGTTTTATTTACAACTGTTATTTTTTTTTTAAATTAATTGCATTATTTGCATTAATTGTATTATTATCCTTTTTTTTTTTTACCAAGCCTTTTCGGCTTCAAACTTTTTGCAGTCCATATAGTCTTGCCAGCTATGCCAGTCGGGGTGGGTGGTGGGTGGTGGGAATAGAAATAGAAAAAGAATAACAGAGTTGGAAGGGACCTTGGAGGTCTTCTAGTCCAACCCCCTGCCCAGGCAGGAAACCGTACACCACTTCAGACAAATGGTTATTTATTCATTCATTCATTTATTCATTCATTTATTGGATTTGTATGCCGTTCTTCTCCCGAAGGACTCAGGGCGGCTCACAACAATAAGAAATAGAGAATACAAAAGTTAAAAAAACAAATTAAAACAGAATATCATGGTTATCCAACATCTTCTTAAAAACTTCCAGTGTGTTGGAGCATTTCACAACTTCTGCAGGCAGGTGATGAGACCTGTAGTACAATAGGCCTCCTGCGTGAACAGGGGGTTGGACTAGATGACCTCCAAGGTCCCTTCCCACTCTGCAGCCGGCCGCTCGCTCCTCCGGCTTCTCCTCGATCTGAAGAATTTGCAAAAGAGAAGGAAGGCTCCACACCGCGTCTGTTCGTCTCCTGGCCAGTAGGCGTCGCTATAACACACACACAGAGAGAATGAGAGAGACCGCCGACGGAATGCCGCACAAGAAAAGCCGGCCGGAATGGCTGAGGGAGGGGGAGGGGGCGGAGCTTGGAGAAGAGGGCGGGAAGGCGGGCTCGGCGAAGTCCCCGCCCCTTTCATTCAACATGGAGAGGCCTGGCTCCTCCCCCCGCCTCCCGTCATGCCCCGCGGCGGCCGGAAGCGGCGGCGGAGCGGAGGAGGAGGGGGGCGGCCGCGGCGGAGCGAGCGCTGGGATCCCCACACCGGCGGCGGCGGCAGGTGTGAGCCGTCCGGATGGCGGAGTCCGGACCGCAGCCGCCGGGCGGCGCGCCCAGCCGGCACGAGAAGAGCCTGGGGCTGCTCACCACCAAGTTCGTCTCGCTGCTGCAGGAGGCCAAGGACGGCGTGCTCGACCTGAAGCTGGTGAGCCGGTGGGGGTGGAGGGAGGGAAGGGGGAGGGGAAGGGAAGGGCAGGACCCTCGCCTAGAGAAGCACGAGATCCCCCCCCTCCCATCACCCCCTCCCCGGGGAGAGGCAGCCAGGTTTGCAGTTGTGTGGACTACAAAGCCCATCCGCCTGCGTGGGGGTGGAGGGAGGGAAGGGGGAGGGGAAGGGGAAGGGAAGGGCAGGACCCTCGCCTGGAGAAGCACAAGATCCCCCCCTCCCATCACCCCCTCCCCGGGGAGAGGCAGCCAGGTTTGCAGTTGTGTGGACTACAAAGCCCATCCGCCTGCGTGGGGGTGGAGGGGGGGAAGGGAAGGGCAGGACCCACGCCTGGAGAAGCACAAGATCCCCCCCTCCCATCACCCTCTCCCCGGGGAGAGGCAGCCAGGTTTGCAGTTGTGTGGACTACAAAGCCCATCCGCCTGCATGAGGGAGGGGAAGGGAAGGGCAGGACCCTCGCCTGGAGAAGCACAAGATCCCACACACACACACACACACACCTCCCCCTCCCTGGGGAGAGGCAGCCGGCCCGCAGGTTTGCAGTTGTGTGGACTACAAAGCCCATCCGCCTGCGTGGGGATGGAGGGAGAGGGGAAGGGAAGAGTAGGACCCTCGCCTGGAAAAGCACAAGATTCCCCCCCGCCACATCTCCCCCTCCCCGGGGAGAGGCAGCCGGCCCGCAGGTTTGCAGGTGTGTGGACTACAAAGCCCATCCGCCTGCACGGGGATGGAGGGCTGGCCGCGCTCTCAATGCCTTCCCCGGCCAGGAGAGGTTGGGGCCGGGCTCTGCTGCAGCCTCCAGTGAGGAGGGCTCTGTCTCCCTTCCCCCTTTCCCCCCTTCCCCCCAGCCATGTGGGGCTGAAAGGGGGTTTGCTGGTGGTCTTCTTTCCTTCCAGCAGCTCGGAGGGCAAGGACTACAACACCCATCTGCGCCCCGAGCCTGGGGAAAGAGGCTGCCAGCTAGGGTGCTTGGTTGCAAAGCCGGGCAAAGGGAGCAAAGGAGCATTCTCGGCTTGCTGGGCAGCAGCATCCTTTGCCCGGCGTGTGTGGCTTTCTCGTGTGTGCACGCATGTGCGCCCCATGCACACGCTCCCTATTTGGTCACATTGACACGGCTTCTGTGTGAGCGTGACTCAGTCGTTGGGGAGGGAGAAACGATAGCTCTGGTGCGGTTCTGGGGTCTTCGGACCATCTCTCCCTCCGCTGACCTTCCTTCCTTCCTTCTTCTTCCTTCCTTCCTTCCTTCTTTTTCCTTTCTTCCTTCCTTCCTTGCTTGCTTTTCCTTCCTTCCTTCCTTCCTTCCTTCCTTTCTTCCTTCTTCTTCCTTCCTTCCTTCCTTCCTTCCTTCCTTCCTTTTCTTTCCTTCCTTCCTTCCTTCTTTTTCCTTCCTTCCTTCCTTCCTTTTCTTTCCTTCCTTCCTTCTTTTTCCTTCCTTCCTTTTCTTTCTTTCCTTCCTTCCTTCTCCTTTCTTCCTTCCTTTTCCTTCCTTCTTTTTCCTTCCTTCCTTCCTTCCTTCCTTCCTTCCTTCCTTCCTTCCTTCCTTCTTTCCTACATTCCTTCCTTCCTTCCTACATTCCTTCCTTCCTTCCTTCCTTCTCCTCCTTTCCTTTTCTCATCCAGCATCAGCAGGGCAGTGGGGCGGGGGGGCATCCCCTTTGGAATGGATGCCCGTGGAATTCAGCTTTTCGTCCTTTCTTTCCCTCCCTTCTGCCAGCTGGTGGGAGCCCTTTCTTCCCCTTTTCTCCCCCACCTCCTTTCCGCCACCTGCTTGCTTGCTTGCCAAGGCACGACCTCCCCCCCCCGAATGGCGCGACGGCTGCATTTTGTGCAGGAGCGAATCCGTTTGCCCACCTTGTGCCGACTTGCAGGTAGAAGCGATTCACGGTGGGTGATGAAGAGCTGCGGTACAGTTGCAACGGCTTTGGGCTCCCATGCAGGCTTCCTTAGGCGTGTTTAGATTTCTGCAGAAATCTTTATCCGGCTGCATTTGGGGGGTGGGGGGGGGGAAGGGAGGAAGAGTCCCAAACTTCTTGAAACTATGGATAGTTGGTAGTGAGGGACAGCAGGGTGTCTCCCCAGAAACATAGATAGGAAACCTAGAGCAAACTTTCCGGGCAGGAAATTGGCTTCTTGTGCTGTGAACCACAGCTGAGGTTTAACACAGCATGGGTGAAGTACCAGTAAATCCCCATGTGAATAATAGATGGGGAAATACGGCCTTTTCGATGCTGGAGGGCAACTCCTAGCATCCTTCCCCGTTGGCCATGTGGACTGGGTCTTGAGAGTTACCGTTCAGCAACATCTGGAGATAGCTGCAGATGTCTAGTCCTCTGTGGTTGCTACACAGAAACGGGTCGTTCTCGACTTAGGATCACAATGGAGCCTAACATTTCTATTGCTAAGTGAGACAGTTAAGCGAATTTTGCCCTGAATTTTACGACCTTTCTTGCCGCAGTTAAGTGAATCACTGCAGTTGTTCAGTTAATGACACGGTTGTTAAACGAATCTGGCTCCCCCTTCCCCCTTCTTACCTTGCTTGTAAAAGGGAATCACACGACCGTCATAAGTCATGGGACACTGCAACCGTCATAAGTATCAACCAGTTGCCAAGCATTTGAATTTTGATTACATAACCATGGGGTTGCTCCAATCAATGAGTAGATGTGTGAAAAATGCTCGTAAGTCACTTTTTTTCAGTGCCGTCGTAACTTCAAACAGTCCAGCTGTTGTAAGTCGAGGACAATCTGTGTATATTCCAAAAGGAAACGGTGATGGGAAGTGTGGCTACAGCATTTATAAATATCATAGAAGTAAGCTCATCTGCATTCAGGCAAATCCAAAGAGTAGGAATGTTACTTCTTCTGCAGCGAAAACAATTCTTTGGCATCATAAAAAAATTTATAAATCCTATACATGTGTGTGTATGTCTGTGGGTCATTCTTGTTCAACGAATTGAAAAATGTGCTTTGAACATGCAGGATGGTACTTTCATCTAATGCAGTGTTTCTCAACTTTGGTAGCTTGAAGATGGGTGGACTTCAACTCCCAGAATCCCCCAGCCAGCAGCGCTGGCTGGGGGATTCTGGGAGTTGAAGTCCACCCATCTTCAAGCTTCCAAGGTTGAGAAACACTGATCTAATGTATTGCAGGAAAATAAAAACTGGCTCAAAATTCACTGTGGCAGCCATTTCAGTATTCAGTATTTATCTATATACATAGCCACGATGAAAGAGAAACGATTTAACCATGTCGAGTAATGAAAATAAATTTGCAGTAGCATGCAGGAAACAAATTAAAAGCAGAGTGGTGCGGTGGGCTACAGGTGGAGCTCTCCCCTCACAGTCAGGACGCTGTGAGTTCGATCCTTGGAAGAGGCAGATCTCTCTCTCTCTCTCTCTCTCTCTGGGCACAATGAGAATATATCTGCCGAACAAAACTCCGCGCTGGCGATAAGAAGGGCATCCGGCCATTAAACGCTCTGCTAGCTCCATTCAGTTGCCCAGACTCCACCTCGCAAGGGATTAGGGGGTCGTTAAATGATGATGCAGGAAAAAAAATTAAAATGGAATCCAAACAAATAAATTAGAAGGCCCCAGAAACAAGAATATGAACCATTCTTGATTAACATCCATGACTGACAAAGCATGAAGTGCATTAGCCTAATCCGAACAATAGTTAATTTTTGCATTAGGTGCTGTGTTTTATGATTGTTGCAGCTGCTTTGTACAGTGTTAGATTTGGTGATGGGTTTGACGGTTTCACACCACAATAATCATTCCTGAAACAGATCGGCAGTTTTCAGTCTTAAAATAGACAGTCCTGAGCAATGGAGAACAGAGTCCTCGAGAAAGTTCACAAACAAGGTGTGATGTAATGAACACAGCTTTTGTGTTGTGATGGTCCAGGTATTTTTTTTTAACACTATGGTGCCTTTGAACTCACCTCTTTTTTTGTTTGTTTGCCTTTGCAGGCAGCTGATACTCTGGCCGTGCGGCAAAAGAGACGTATTTATGATATTACAAATGTCCTTGAGGGCATTGGGCTAATCGAGAAGAAATCGAAGAATAGTATTCAGTGGAAGTGAGTAGGGGGAGACAGAAGCCCTGACACCAACTTCCATTGGAGGGGGCTGCAATTGCATCTACCGTTAGCCAGTCATATGTGTGAATCAGAGGCAGAACAATTTCTCTGAACAGCTGTGGAGTGTCGGTGAAGTTTCTCAGTTCTCAGTCATCCAAGCCATGGTTGTCTCAAAGGTGCTTTCTCAAAAGGCAACTGGGCTTTTCTTTGTTTTTGTTTGAAGATGTTTCGCTTCTCACCCAAGAAGCTTTTTTCAGTTCTGACTGACTGACTGAATTGAGTCAGAACTGAAGGAGCTTCCTGGATGAGAAGTGAAACGTCTTCCTTAAGGAAAAACCAAAATCCAGTTGCCTTTTGGAAAAAAAAAATACCTTTGAGACAGCTGGGATGCGTGTGTGTCTCAATGTTTCCCTGAAGCTAGCTTTGGAAGAACTTTTATCAGTAGCAAGACCTCCCCTGATAATAAGCCCAATTGGGCTTTTGAGTGCATGCGCTAAAATAAGCCTCCCCCCTTGAAAATAAGCCCTCCCCGAAAATATTTAAACGCATGCACAGCCAGTCCCTGCCATTTCCTCTGGTTAGAGGAGACAGAGCTGGAAATCAGGCAAGACGGCAAGAGGAGCCCCGTCTTGCTCCACGCACCACAAAATAATAAGACCTCCCCAAAAATAAGGCCAAGTGCTTATTTTGGGGTTCCCGAATATAAAACATAAAACAAGGTCTTATTTTCGGGGAAACATGGTGTATGTGTGTGTATAATATAAATATAATTTATTATATTTATTATATTTTTACATATATTTTACATATAATTATATTTATACATATAATTATATGTAAATATAAATATAATTTATATTTGCTGATAAAGAAATAAAGGGAGACTAGTATAGATCTATTTCAAGCTATTTAGCTCTCATCAGTTAGCCATACCCTGATTCAGATTTGAACTTGGGCTGCCTGCATATTAGGCAGTTGTATTAACCTCTGAGCCACAAGTTATCCTCCCTTTATCAGCTTGAGACAGGGGAGAGATTAAGTGTTTTTCTGTCGAAGCACCTGATCTACCCCAATATGGAAGGGAGCATACTGCTTCCCTTTCGCCTGGTATAAAATGGTCAGTCATGAGTGCAATTGCTTGAGGGCTCCTGGATTGGAGCTGAAAGGCGAAAGGGAGGCAGTATGCTCCCTCCCTTATTGGTGTAGACCAGGTGCTATTTAGCTCTCATCAGCTAGCCATACCCTTACTCGGAGGAAGTTCAGTCCTATTGCTTTGATCAGATAATTGATCTTCTAGGGATGAAAACTTTTGAGACTTTTACTAGGGGGTTTCCCCACCCACCCTGGGAAAATATGAGGCAGAGAAGAACTTTGAAAAGGGTCTTTTGAGTTCTCTCATGGGTGCATTAAATGTGTCACTGAATCCTCTTTGGAAAAGATAGAAACAAAAACAAAGAAAACCTGGAAGGCTTTTCTTCAGCAAGGAGTGTGTGTGATTAAAATGGCCATTGTTATCGGATTCTTAATACGCTGTGGAAAAGGCCGACACCTTGACTTCTCTTGTTTCCCATTCTTGACAGAGGTGTGGGGCCTGGCTGTAATACTCGAGAAATTGCCCACAAGTTGATTGAGTTGAAAGCAGAGATTGAGGACCTGGAGCATCGGGAACGAGAACTGGAACAGCAAAAGATGTGGGTGCAGCAGAGTATCAGAAATGTCACCGATGATGTACAGAACAAAGAATATCCTTGGAGTCTAGTCTGGTTCTTCCTGCTTTTGGGTTTGTTTGGGTTTGTTTGATGCTAAAACGCAGGTACTGTCTGATGATTCTGCTTTGGCCTAACTTTACCTGGATATTTGGGACGGCAGGGCCCAGAATTCAGTTGTGTTGGCTGGGAATTCTGGAATTTGTAGTCCAAGTGTGAGAGCATCTCTCATCCTTATATCATTGATGATGTCAATTTCTATAGAGCTAGTTTTTTTATGCAAGCTATTTTCTGTTAGAAATGTTTCTAGGCAGGTAACCTAATTTGCACACAATAAGAGCAAAACAGCTAACATCAAATTAGAAAAGGCTCTTCTATTCCACTGCCCTAATAGCGTGAAATAAATAATGTTCCTTGTGTTTCAAATGAGTATCCTTTCTCTTATCCTTGCTTTTGATTTTGCCCTAGTTCTTCCTTAGATATTTTTCCTGTGTTGGTGGCCCATTTGTTGGGTTCCAATTGTCCAGGATTGGTGGTGGTGGGAGGGTAGGACAAAAGGAGGATTAATTTTCAACAGGATTGAGGCTTGTTAGGGTATATGTTACATTTATTGTGCGTATCTATCTTGGAATGGCAGAAAACTGCTGATTTTCAACAATCCAGGTTTTGAGAGTTCAATCCTAGGCAGCGACCGATGTTTATCAAGGCACAGAGAACTTGGCATAGGCCACTGGAAGGGCATCCGGCCGGTAAATGCTCAGCTCCATTCAGTCGCCCTGATTCCACCCCGATAAAAAGGGAATACGGGCCGTAAAAAGAAAAATAATACTATTGGGGTGGAGGGGGGAATGATCTTGCTGAGTTTCAGAGGCAGCTGGTTTTTCCCTTAACTTCAGGAACATTAGCGTATGTGACAGATGAGGATCTTTGCAAGTGCTTCCCAGGTAAGGATGGCGTGTCTCTGCCTAACATAATTCTACCTTTGCAACATCTTCATAAGAAGTTGGTCCTTCCTTGGATCAACTTATCTTTGATTTGCGTTCTGGGTAGAATTGGGAGTGTGGGAGATGGGAAGAAACTTCCTGGCAATTAGGGACTGAAAACCTGGTGCCCAGCTGGCGTTGGGAAAAGGAAGAACTGAGGAATGCGTAATCTTGGATTGCTCTCATCTTAGCTCTGTTTCCTGAATTGCAGCGTTTTGATTTCTCGTTACAGGCGACACACTACTGGCCATCCGAGCTCCATCAGGAACCCAGCTGGAAGTTCCCGTCCCTGAGGTGAGTGTAGATGTTTGGAGATGCTAGCAGAGAGCTCTCTTCAAGCCAGCATGCAGCAGCTTCGATGATTGAGGGCCTTTTTACAGCCAAACATATTTGACAGGTTACAAGTGTAAAATAAAGAAGGGGAAAGCTCTCTGCAAAGTTACCAATCAAATACCAATTAAACAATGTGATGACACCAGTTGATGTCGTTGCACCAATACCGTTATCATATATATACTGTTCATATATATGACGGCGAGCCAATGTCATCTTGCTGTGCCCAGGGGTAAGGCGTTCTCTGTGGGTGCTCCCACCCTCTGGAATGAATTACCTACCGAGCTCCGGACGGCTCGTGATCTCCGTTCCTTCCGTCGGGACCTGAAGACTTGGCTGTTCAAACAAATAGGCTGACTCTGATTCTGGGTTTTATTATTTACTATTAATTAGTTATTTGGTTTAAAATGGGATTTTATTGTACTTGTTTCTTAACTTGTGTTCGCCGCCCTGAGTCCTTCGGGAGAATGGCGGCATATAAATACATGTAATAAATAAATATACTTGCGTCCCTGCAACCTCTCTCTTTCTTTCTCTCTAGGGCTTAAACGGCCAGAGGAAATACCAGATCCACTTGAAGAGTAGCAACGATTCCATTGATGTTCTTCTAGTCAACAAAGATGCCTGGAGCTCTCCTCCGGTGGTGCTTCCTGTCCCTCCCCCCGAAGACCTCATTCAGTGCCAGCCAATCACACCCTCGAAGAAGCCATCCCTTGCCCCGTCCCAGGAGGCCTCTCTTTCCAGTGGTGCCCACCCTCCTGCGTCTGTACCCAGCAGCACACAAGACCACAGGTGCTCTGTGCCCAAATCGACAGGTGAGCTGTAAAGTGAAAAGAGCCAAGAGGTGGCACAGTGGTTAGAGTACAGCACTGCAGCACTGCTACTTCAGCTGACTGCTAGCTGCAGTTTGGCAGTTCAAATCTCACCGGCTCAAGGTTGACTCATTCCGAAGAGCTGGAGTGAGGTCGGCTAACCCTTTCAGAGAGATTTAGAATAGAATGGAATAACAGAGTTTTGGAAGGGACCTTGGAGGTCTTCTAGTCCAACCCCCTGCTTAGGCAGGAAACCCTACACCACTTCAGACAAATGGTGATCCAACATCATCTTTAAAACTTCCAGTGTTGGAGCATTCACAGCTTCTGGAGGCAAGTAGTTCCACTGATTAATTGTTCTCACTGTCAGGAAATTTCTCCTTAGTTCTAAGTTGCTTCTCTCCTTGATTAGTTTCCACCCATTGCTTCTTGTCTTGTTTTCAGGTGCTTTGGAGAACAGCTTGACTGCCTCTTCTTTGTGGCAGCCCCTGAGATATTGGAACACTGCTATCATGTCTCCCCTAGTCCTTCTTTTCATTAAACTAGACATACCCAGTTCCTGCAACCGTTCTTCATATGGTTTAGCCTCCAGTCCCCTAATCATTTTCCTGGAGAAGGAAGAGAATTCTGCTCTAAAAATAAAAACACTCCTTTTGAAAATTGGGAATGTGGATGAGACAGGAGCCTGTTTAAGAGCCCTGCTCGGACTATTCCTTTCACTAAAACTGCCCTTTGGCAAGAGAGCCAAACGAGTATCGATATGGCCTTCGGGCAGCCATAGAGTAATGGCAGGTTGTCAACTTTGGGTTTCTTTACAGGAGAGGAAAAAATGCAAAGAAGAGCAACTAAGATGATTAAGGGCATGGAGAGAAAAGCATGAAGAATGGTTGGGCATGGCTAGTCTAGAGAAAAGAAGGACTAGGGGTGACATGATAGCAGTATTCCAGTATTTGAGGGGCTGCCACAAAGAAGGGGGGTGGGGTGTGTGTCAGCTTATTTTCCAAACCACCAGACAGCAGCAAGACAAGAAACAATGGAAGGAAACTAACCAAGGAGAGAAGCAACCTAGAGTAAAGGAGAAACTTCCTAACAGTGAGGACAATTAATAATAATAATAACAACAACAACAACAAACACAAGATCTTGTGGGACTTTAGGATTCAGACTGACAGGCACTTGGTCCACAACACACCTGACATAACAATAATTGAAAAGAAAAAAGTATGGCTCATTGACATTGCAATACCTGGTGACGCACGAATTGAAGATAAGCAAGAAAAAATCACAAAGTACCGGGACTTGCAAATTGAAGTTGAGCGACTGTGGAAAAAGAAATCGTGTGTTGTCCCGATTGTAATTGGAGCCCTCGGAGCAGTACCCAAAGGGCTACCCCGCTATTTAGAAATTCTAAATTTGCCGGACTTGAACATTTTGACTCTACAAAAAACCACCTTACTCGGAACAGTTTACATCCTCCGACGATACCTTAACAGTTCCTAGGTCCTTGGTTAGGACTCGAGCTGCTGAGCTATTAACCAGCCTCAAAGGCTGTGAATCTCACTAAAGATTAACCAATAAATAATAATAATAATAATAATGATAATGATAATAATTTTATTTCTATGCCGCCTTTCTCCCGAAGGACTCAGGGCGGTGTACAGCCTATTTAAAAACACAAGACAAAACAGCAATTTAAAATTTAAAATAATTAAATAAATTGGCTCAAATTTAAAACCCCAAAAAATTTAAATACCCCAATTTAAAACTATTATGTTGATAGTCCAGCCTGGCAGACCAATTAACCAGTGGAACAGCTTGCCACCAGAAGTTGTGGGTGCTTCATCAGTGGAGGTTTTTAAGAAGACACTGGACAGTCACCTATCTGAAATGGTATAGGGCCATGATGGCGAGCCTATGGCACACGTGCCGGAAGTGGCACACAGAGCCATCTCTCCAGGCAAGCCAGCCGTCGCCTGCTGCTCTTCCGGGTTCCAGCGTGCACACGTGCGCCGGCCAGCTGGTGTTCGCATATGTGGGAACGCTGGAACCGGAAGAGCAGTTCCCCAGGGTGCATGCACACGCTGGGAAGCTGACCTTCCGGTTTCCAGTGAACTCATGCGTGCTGGCCAACTGGTCTTCACGCGCGGGTGCGCACACGGGAAACAGGAAGCTCAGCTTTCCAGCATGCGCATATGCGCTGGGGAACTGCTCTTCCGGTTTCCGGTGCTCCCTTGCACATGCGCATGCTCCCATTTCAGCACTCGGTGCCCAAAAAGTTCGCCAACGCTGGTATAGGGTCGCCTACTTGAGCTGGGGGTTGGACTAGAAGACCTCCAAGGTCCCTTCCACCTCTGTTCTGAAGTACTTTTCCTGATGGTTGCTATGAGAGTGCCAGCTGATTTTCCCCAGCTCTGTGGAATTCATCCTACACAACGGGTCATTGAGTGGCATGCAAGTTTAAATAATAGTTTCTCTTTTTGTCACCCTCTTCCCATTGCAGAGACGGGCACCTCGACAGCAGAATCAAAAAGCAGTGAGGAGTTGGACTCGCTTACCCCTTCGACTGTACCGGCCAGCCCACCGGCTGGGCTTGACACGCAGCCCCTCCAATCCTCTGCCTTGCTGGACAGCAGCTCTGTCCTACCCAGCTCCTTTACCTCTTTTGAACCAATCAAGTCCTTCCCCACAGAAAGTAAGTGCGCTGGGTTTTCCAGCTGTCGGGCGGGCGGTTATGATGGATCAAAACAGTACAGAACCTCTGGCTGAGTTTGTTTGGCTCTGACCCCATGCATTGTGCTTCGATGTGGGGGCTGTTTTCAGTTCCAAAGTCATTGGGTGTGTTTGACAGTCTCTACTAGCTCCTTTTCTCAGGTGTTCTGCTAAAATGAAGCAGAGATAGAGGAAGTGATCAATAACCAGGAGAAATGAGCTGTCTAGATACAGCGTTTCCCAGCCAGGACAACTCTTTAAGCTGTGTGGACTTAAACTCCCAGAATTCCCCAGCCAGCATGAATTCTGGGACTTGGAAGTCCACACAGCTTAAAGTTGTCCTGGCTGGGAAAAAACACTGGTGTAGACCAGGGGTCTCCAACCTTGGCAACTTTACGACTTGTGGACTTCAGCTCCCAAAATTCCCCAGCCAGCATGAATTCTGGGACTTGGAAGTCCACACAGCTTAAAGTTGTCCTGGCTGGGAAAAAACACTGGTGTAGACCAGGGGTCTCCAACCTTGGCAACTTTACGACTTGTGGACTTCAGCTCCCAGAATTCCCCAGCCAGCATGAATTCTGGGACTTGGAAGTCCACACAGCTTAAAGTTGTCCTGGCTGGGAAAAAACACTGGTGTAGACCAGGGGTCTCCAACCTTGGCAACTTTACGACTTGTGGACTTCAGCTCCCAAAATTCCCCAGCCAGCATGAATTCTGGGAGTTGAAGTCCACAAGTCGTAAAGTTGCCAAGGTTGGAGACCCCTGGTGTAAACAATGGAAATCTTCGAGTGACATAAAAACAAGACCTCTTGGCAGACTGCGGTTTCTGGAATTGTCTCTTGGCCTTTTCCCTACCTGGGCCCCTGAATACGTCGGAATGACTGCTTCCAGAATTCGTCTCTCTATTCATATAGGGAACGGCAGCCCCAAACATCTGAAGGACTTCGGGTTGGAAACAGAGCTGGCCTGTGCCACAATAATTGCCATTGGTCTTTAAGATGTGCAACGTTTGTTCTTTTTTTTTTTTTTTCCAGTCCTGGAATTGCCCAAAGAGCTTTCAGAAATGTTTGAGCCAACCAGAGGTGCGTTGCTAGTGTCCCTGTAGCAAACCTTGTTCGTGCTTTTGCCTTTTTTTTCTTTCGGAAGTTGCAGAAAAGTCAGGTGTCAGGCTTTCGATGCTATCTCAAAATAAATGAACTTCCAAACTGCCCATCTTTAAGGAAATTTTCTCTTTATTCGAGTACCGCAACCGGATCCTGGCTCTTTCGCGGTCAATACTGACCTTTGCCCCCCAATCCCTCCCTTTCCGATCCCCAATTCTCTGCTTCTCATTGGCTATCTTCCAAGTCACTCTCCTGATTCCTTTTCCCGTCAGTTCACAGGAATGTTTCCCCCCCCTCCTCATCTCCAAGGAGACCGAAACTTCAAAGGGATTTAGCAGGCAAAAGTTCAGGCTTCATCCTCCCTTTTCTATGTCAGCGCTGAGACACTGACATCAGGCTATTTTAAAGCAGATGTGAATCAGGCTCTCTGTTGGGCCCTTGTAGAATAAGCAACAGAAGGAAGCACTTTTCTCTCGGCTTAGGTCTCCTGTGCTGGTTTTCTGGTTGTAAGGAGGACTCTTTACATGCTGAAAGATTAAAACATTTAAACCTGTTACCGAAGGGTTATTTCAGGGACATTTCATTTGGTTACCTGTGTAGACCAAATCCATCCCTGGAGAAAGAAGCAGCAGCTGCTAAAAAATGCATTGTTTTGATGTTGCTCGTGCAGGAGCCCGCAGAATCTGCCCAATTACTCATACATAGTCAAGAGAGGAGCGAATTGAGACATTGAGACAGAAAAAACTGGACTGGAACAACAACCCGTCAAATTTGGGGCAACAGGGATATTTTGCACTCGCGTAAACTTCTGGCGCATTCTTTTTCTTCTTCTTCTTCTTCTTCTTCTTCTTCTTCCCACAGAGTGCGTGAATTCCGAGTTGCTTGAAGAGCTGATGTCATCGGAAGGTAGGACTGCATTTCTTCAACTCCCACTTCAACTTCGGAGCGGAGGCCACGTCGGATAGCAGAGAAGACTAGGGAACGCAGCTGTAAAAAAAATCTGCATTGTTTTAGTTGAGCGTGGCTGGTTGGCTGGGGAATTCTGGGAAATTGTCGTCTTTAAAAGTTGCTGAGGTTGAGAAAGATTGGGCTAAAAGGCCGTGATGGTGAACCTATGGCACGTGTGCCAGAGGTGGCGTGCAGAGCCTTCTCGGTGGGCATGTGCACTGTCGCCAGCTGCTCTTATGATTTCCGATGTACGCCAGCCAGCTGATCTTCGTGTGTGTCGGCCTCCTGGTCTTCAAGTTTCCAGCACTCCAGCACCCACAAAGAGCAGCTGGCCGTATGTGTGCATCAGAAACCAGAATACTGGGTGGCTGGCACACGCATGGACACTGGCCAGCTCTAGTGTTCTAGTTTGGGCACTCGGTGTCGAAAAGATTCGTCATCACTGGGCTAAGGGGTGGGTGGAATTGCTGAGTCAGAAGAGGCACCGGCTTCCTAAAAGTCTCCTTTTCTCTCTCCGGGCAGTGTTTGCTCCTTTACTCCGCCTCTCCCCGCCTCCCGGAGACCACGACTACATCTACAACTTGGATGAGAGCGAAGGCGTGTGCGACCTTTTCGACGTCCCGATTCTCAACCTCTGACTTGGACTGCCTTGGATGCATGGACGGACTTTGGGATATGGAGTCTTCTTTTTTTTTTTTCCCTTCTTCTTTTTTTTTTTTTAAGAAAGAAAACCTGTCTCGAGGGAATGTGGGGGGAAACCCCCCCCCCCCAAACTCTTCATTTTGGATTTTATTTTTTTTTTGTCTGCTAGTGCTTGAGTGAAACACAGAGCTGCTCTGGTCTAGACCGAAAACTCAACGAGGATGAGACTCTCGATTCCAGCTTTTTTTTTTTTTTCTTTCTTTCTTTCTTTCTTCTTCTTCCCTGGCTTATCTTAGTCCACTCCTTGTCCTTTCATGGATCCTGGGTGAGCCTCCTTCCCAGGCACCTGCTGTTGAACCTTGCCGAGCAGCAAAAGCGCTTCCTTGAGTCCCGTCCCTACCTCCACCTAGCCTCTTTTGGCATCCCTGCACTGCTGGGGGCACTTTGCATCTCCCCCTCTCTTCCTTCTTCCTTTCTGGTTACCAGCAGAACAGCTGAACCGTAGCCTGGTGGGTTTTGGGAAAATCCACCCCTGGCCTCCCTTCTGGCTCGTCCGTAAGAATTCAAACGAGACGGGGCGATTCTCTCTTTAGCAATCGTCTGCTTTTGGCATGTTGGAATGAATGCAGGCGTCTCAGCCGCTCCCCGGATCGGGGTTTTTTTGTTTTTTTTTAAATGTGCTTAAAAGTGGCGTTTCAAGTAACCCTCCTGGTCCATCTGATTAACATCAAAGCACGAAGCCCCTTTCCCTTGTAGGCTGCGTAGACTTCAATCGTGTGTGTGCGTGTGTGTTTTTAAGGTGCCAGTTTTGCACAGTCACTTTTCCTCCAAAGAGTCAGAACTTAGAAACGATTTGTTTTAAAAAAAAAAGGGGGGGGTGCGAAACAAGTTGGGGCTTCAAGCAGTCGTCAACGCAAAGCCTATTTTTGCACACCCGTCCCTCTCTACCCCATGTCTCCTTCGGGAGCCTCCGCTGGAGGAGATTTAGTCACACCTAGTGAAGTGAGTCTCAATAGCGTGTCCTCCTTCCATAGCTGCTAGAATAGGGCTTTTTGGGATGCGCTGGGGGCTGCTGTTTCCCTTCGCGGATTTGCTAGCTGTAGTACGTTGACGCAGTCCGACTTCTCTTTGGAACTTAACCATGGCGTGCCCTTTTCCGCATTCTCTCCAATACACACCATCGGCCTCTCCATTGGGGGTGGGTGGGGGTGGGTGTCCTCTCCTGATCCTCAGGACGTGGATGGAAGGAGCCCTCGCTTTCCCCACCTTCCCCCTCTGCACTTCCGAACCTCCTCCCCTCTTGAAAGCCATATCCTTTTCACCGCCCGTTGGCCTCCGGGTTACGCTGCTTGTGCAAACCCTGAACGTCATTTCCCGGATTCCTAGGCTGTCGCAGGTGCCAAAGGCCCACTTCCTGCAGTGGGGCTGGTAAGGTGGGAAGGGTTTCGATCCGAAGGGGGGAAAAGCCCTCTCCCACATCCCAGCCCATGAACGGCCTGGCTGAAAAAATCTCTTTTTGATGGGACTGAATTAAGAAATGTGCTGCTTAGAATTGTGGAAGGGTTCACATGAGCGGGCGGGCCTGATCCTGATTTCCCCTCCCCTTCCGTCCCCCTCCCCCCTGTAATCAGGGAACGTTTCTATTGTCGTTAGGGAGACCTAGGCAAAGCTGGGTGGCCCTCTACCTCGACCTTGTCCGCTATAAGATGGGTGGACTTCAGCTTCCAGAATTCCCGAGGCTAGCCATAGCGGCTGGGGAATTCTGGGAGTTGAAGTCCACCTGTTTGAAAGCTCCCAGGCTTGAAAACACCTGGGCGAAAGGATCCACAAAAGCGACTTCTGAGTTTTTCTGGATAGGAAATAGATCTAGATCTGAGGTCTTCAAACTTGGCAGACTTTAAGACTTGTGGTCGCTGGCTGGAAAATTCTGGGAGTTGACGTCCACAAGTCTTAAAGCTGCCAAGTTTGAAGACCTCTGATCTAGAGATTTTTACCTCCCCGGCCTAGGAGCAGGCAGGTGACTGTCTCAAAAAAAATCCTCTGGAGCCCCGTTTGCCTCTCTTGAAAGGACACAGTCCCACCTCCAGGGTTTCTGAGCTCTTCTTCCAGCTCTTGTGTGGCTGTCTCCGGCGAGCCACGGGACTCTCTTGCCTGCCTCCATTGCATCCCCTCCCTGCCTGTCGTACGTGGTTTGGGCCTGCTCTCCAGCAACCAAACCTTCGTTTCTCTGCCGTCACCTTCTTGGCGCCCCAACCCCCCCCTTAGGTGACATTCCCCCAAAGGATGCATACACAGAGGAAATGTTTCGGGGAGGGGAAGGGAGAGAAATGAGTTTTGATTCATAGAAAAAAAAGATTATTTTTATACTTTTTTGCAGCAGAAGACACTTGCCTGTAATATTTGTACAGTTTTTTTTTTCCTGAGTGAATAAACAAACTTTCCAAAGCTTTCTGCCTATCGTGTTGTCAAAAGAGGGCATTTCATACCCTCCAGTTCAGCGGTTCGAATCCCTAGTGCCACCTAACGGGGTGAGCTCCCGTGACTTGTCCCAGCTTCTGCCAACCTTCGAAAGCACGTAAAAAAAATGCAAGTAGAAAAATAGGGACCACATTTCGTGGGAAGATAACAGCGTTCCGTGCACCTTTGGTGTTTAGTCATGCCGGCCACATGACCACGGAGACATCTTCGGACAGCTCTTCAGCTCTGAAACGGAGATGAGCACCGCCCCCTAGAGTCGGGAACGACTAGCACAGATGTGTGAGGGGAACCTTTAACTTTTTATGGTACATCTGCCACCTTATGATGCCAAGGGTTTGGACTACAAAATGTCCTGAGTGCAGATTGTTTTTAAGATTTGGCATCTGACTCCCAGGGTCTTCTTTTCAGGTAGCCTCTTTGGGTCCCAGGTGTGTTTATTATTAGTACTTAAGAATGAAAGGCAGGAGTGGAATGTACGGTCCCATATAAGGACCGTATAAAGATGAAAGAATTGCCACCTGCTTGGATTGAAATAACTACACAAGCCCTTAAAAAGGATTCCAGAATTGATCTACTGAACATAGCACTAGATCTGGAGTCCAATTTGGTGTAGGATCAACAGTAAATCAGCAACTTCTAGAAAACACATTTTTTCTTTTACTACAGTTATTGCCCCTGAGTGATGGAGAAAAGAGTTATTGCATCCAGAATACATCAAGTGGGGGAGACCAACAGGATAAATACCCCTGCCCCAATAATGGTTTATTTGGGGGAGGGTATTTTTTGGGGTGTCATCGTCTTTCCCACTTGACTTGTTCTGGATGCAAGACTGTTCTAGGTCCATCACTATGGGACAATATTAACACTGTCATGGGACAGTGGAGCCTCTCCTGAAGTGGAAATTCCAGAACTGGCTTTCATCAGCTGGGTGAGGCTTAGCATCAGGCAAGGACCACCAGAGCGTCATCATGGGAAAACGAAACGGCTCCAGTATGGGACTGGGAAGACTGGAGAACCTCAGAGGATTGTGGCAAGAAGAGTTGTTCTTTGTAAGGCATCTGAAGCCCTGCAAAGAGACCATGAATGCAGTGGGTGGAAGGTCTGTGACTGGCACTCAACAAGCCAGCTGCTCCTGTTGTTTCTCTGCCAGCCGGAAGCCACATCTGTTGGCCAGTCTAAATAGTTGCCAGGGGTGGTTGCTCGGGCCCCGTCTTCTGACAAAAGGGCCAAGAGTTGGGCTGCCCTAAGGAAACGATGGGCATCGAAGGATAATTCCAGGAAGGAGCAGAATGGAGGGTTTGGGGGGAAAGGAGAAGAAAGGGAGCTAGCCTGCACAAGAGGTCTCAGCTCTTTTGAGGCAGCTGGAGAAGCAGCCGTGGGTTTGTTTGCTGGACCAACCTTCCTTGGACAGTTCACATAACCTGCTGGAAAAAAAGTCCAAGATTGGGGAATCATTGGCAGGACTAAAGCCCAGAAGTTTCATTTTCATTTCATTAAAATTTCGTTTTAATGTATGCCGATTAGCGTACATTCAAAGTGACAATAAAGTTATCCTACTCCTGTTCTATTCTGCTCTATTTTTTTCTTTTCTATTCTCTATTCTATTCTATTCTATTCTATTCTATCCTTTCTTTATTCTATTCTATTCTAGCCTATCCTATCCTTTATTCTATTCTATTCTTCTATCCTATCCTATCCTATCCTGTCCTATCCTATCCTTTCTTTATTCTATTCTATCCTATCCTATTCTATTCTTTATTCTATTCTATTCTATTATTGTATTCTATCGTATCCTATTCTTTATTCTATCCTATCCTATTCTATTCTATCCTTTCTTTATTCTATTCTATTCTATTCTATTTATTCTATTCTATTCTTCTATCTTATCCTATTCTCTATTCTATTATTCTATCCTATCCTATCTCCTATTCTATTCTATTCTATTCTATTCTATTCTATTCTATCCTTTATTCTATTCTATTGTATCCTATCCTATCCTATCCTTTCTCCTATTCTATTCTATTCTATTCTATTCTATTCTATTCTATCCTATCCTTTCTCCTATTCTATTCTATTCTATTCTATTCTATTCTATCCTTTATTCTATTCTATTCTATTATTCTATTGTATTCTAATCTAGTTTAGTCTAATTGTACTCTCTATTCTATTCTATTCTATTTATTCTATTCTATTCTTCTATTCTATCTTATCCTATTCTCTATTCTATTATTCTATCCTATCCTATCTCCTATTCTATCCTATCCTATCCTATCCTATCCTTTCTCCTATTCTATTCTATTCTATTCTATTCTATTCTATTCTATTCTATTCTATCCTTTATTCTATTCTATTCTATTATTCTATTGTATTCTAGTCTAGTTTAGTCTAATTGTACTCTCTATTCTATTCTATTTATTCTATTCTATTCTTCTATTCTATCTTATCCTATTCTCTATTCTATTATTCTATCCTATCCTTTCTCCTATTGTATTGTATTGTATTGTATTCTATTCTATTGTATTCTAT
The DNA here is from genome assembly GCA_022577455.1 of Arizona elegans. Classification (NCBI taxonomy): domain Eukaryota; kingdom Metazoa; phylum Chordata; class Lepidosauria; order Squamata; family Colubridae; genus Arizona; species Arizona elegans. Next base: position 9,054,356 of record JAKOOJ010000014.1, read on the forward strand.
TCTATTGTATTCTATCCTTCTATTCTATTCTATTCTATTCTATTATTCTATTGTATTCTAGTCTAGTTTAGTCTAATTGTACTCTCTATTCTATTCTATTCTATTCTATTCTATTCTATTCTATTCTATTCTATTCTATTCTATTCTATTCTATTCCTATTCCTATTCCTATTCCTATTCCTATTCCTATTCCTACCCCTATTCCATTTCCATTATTTCCTGTCCTATTCCCTTCTCTCCTATTCCTACTTATCCCCATTCCGAATCCATTCCATCGCATCGTCTCCATCCCTCTTTTGCAACCTCCGCACGTGCCGAACGCGCGCAACAGCCTCTGGCAAAGGACTCGGCGCGTCTGGCAGGACCGGACCGGACCGGACCGGACCGGGCCAGCATCGCTCGGAGCCGGAGCGGGCGCGGAAGAAACCCGCAAGGCGGAGGAGGGTGGGCTCTCCTTCTCCGGCCCGCCTGCCTCCATCCCTCCCTCCTTCTCCAGGGGCGGAGACGGCCGTCCTCCTTCGAGGGCGGGCAGCCTGGCCGGCCACCGCCCCGGAACTGCCGAGCGCCGAGCGGGAGAAGGACGGACAGCCAAGCGGGGCCGGGGCCGGAGGGGAGGGAGAAGGCGGCTGTTGCGGCGCCCGATCCTACGCTTCGCCAACCGGGCGCCCGCCGGGCTTTGCAGGAGCCTCTTTGGGGTCGGGCCGGGAGCTGCTCCGGCTGGTTTTCCCCGCTTGGAGCGCCGCTGCTTGCTTCCTCCCGCCTCCCCGCCTCGCCTCGCCTCGCCCGGGCACGGATGCACGGAGGAAGCCCGAGCTAAAAGAAGCGGAGGCGGAGGAGGGCGCCCCCCCCTTTTTTTTTTTGCCCACCCCGGGGCGGAGAGAGGATCTCGGGCAAGCTGCTGGCGGACGCGGAAGAGGACTTGGCGATCTTAGGGAGGGGGGATCCTGCAGCTCCTTCTTTTTTGTTTTTTTTTTCTTTTTTCTCGCCTCCTCTACCCCCTCCCCAAAGTTTTTGGGGGGAGCAGATAAAAAAGTGGGGCCCGGGGAGGCGTTAATTTTCTGGCACGCAACGATCTGGCTTCACTCCGAAGTTTTCTGCCTCCTCCAACTCCAACTCCTCCTCCGTCCGGGAAGACGGCTCGGAATCGAAAGCTTTTTTTTAAATAATTCTTCTTCTTCTTCTTCTTCTTCTTCTTCTTCTTCTTCTTCTTCTTCTTCTTCTTCTTCTTCTTCTTCTTCTTCTTCTTCTTCTTCTCCTCCTCCTCCTCCTCCTCCTCCTCCTCCTCCTCCTCCTCCTCCTCCTCCTCCTCCTCCTCCTCCTCCTCCTCCTCCTCCTCCTCCTCCTCCTCCTCCTCCTCCTCCTCCTTCTTCTTCTTCTTCTTCTTCTTCCTCCTCCTCCTCTTCTTCTTCTTTTTTTTTTTGTTGGGCTAACTCAGCTTTCCTTTCCCCCCCGCCAAGCGCCCAGCTGCATCTCTCGAGCCACCCGTGGAGCCCTGCGAGGTAGGCTGGGCTGGGAAAGGCACGTGGCTGCCCCAACTCAAGGAAGCCCGGGCCGAGGCTGAGCCCGTTTTTTTTTTTTTGCCTTGGCTTTACGCCCGTGCAGGTGAGCACTTTGCAAGAAGGGGAAAGGGGAGCCAAAAGCAGTGGGGTGGAATCCAGCAAGGTTTTGACAGGTTCTGGTGAACCGGTAGCGGGGGAATTTGGAGTAGTGCGGAGAACCGGCAAATGCCACCTCTGGCTGGCCCCAGAGTGGGGTGGGAATGGAGATTTTGCAGTATGCTTCCCCCAGGAGTGGGGAAGGAAGGGGGATTTTGGAGTATCCTTCCCCTGGAGTGGGGTGGGAATGGAGATTTTGGAGTATCCTTCCCCTGGAGTGGGGAGGGAATGGGGATTTTGCAGTATCCTTCCCCCAGGAGTGGGATGGGAATGGAGATTTTGCAGTATCCTTCCCCTGGAGTCAGGAGGGAATGGGGATTTTATAGTATCCTCCCCTGGACTGGGGAGGGAATGCGGATTTTGCAGTATCCTTCCCCTGGAGTGGGGAGGGAATGGAGATTTTGCAGTATCCTTCCCCTGGAGTCGGGAGGGAATGGGGATTTTATAGTATCCTCCCCTGGAGTGGGAAGGGAAGGGGGATTTTACAGTATCCTTCCCCTGGAGTGCGGAGGGAATGGAGATTTTGCAGTATCCTTCCCCCGGAGTGGGGTGGGAATGGGGATTTTGCAGTATCCTTCCCCAAGAGTGGGGAGGGAATGGGGATTTTGCAGTATCCTTCCCCTGGAGTGGGGTGGGAATGGCGATTTTGCAGTATCCTTCCCCTGGAGTGCGGAGGGAATGGAGATTTTGCAGCATCCTTCCCCTGGAGTGGGGTGGGAATGGGGATTTTGCAGTATCCTTTCCCTGCCATGCCCACCAAGCCATGCCAACAGAACCGGTAGTAAAAAAAATTGGATTTCACCACTGATCAAAGGTTGGGGTTTTTTTGGGTATGTGTGTAAGTTTTGAACAGGGTGAGGGTCACAGGGATTGCATGATTTTTTTAAAAATTTAAGTGCTGGGATTTTTTTTTTTTTTAAGTTCATTGTGATTTTTTTTTTTTTTTTAAAAGTTAAGGTATTCAGTGATGTCTCAGCCTCCATAAAGGCGCTTGGTGGAAGAATGCCAAGGAGGCCGGCCAACTCTCCATGGAATTAAGAGGAAGTGGCTTGAATCATCCAACTGACAAGCTTGCTACTTTTAATCATTCAGCAAGGGCTGGTTCCTAGAATTAGATCCATTTGTGGGTTTCTAGTTAACTCTCCACCCTTCTCCGACTAATAAATTCTCTGCAGTGGCCCCTGACAGGCAGATGTGACTTTTGAGTGGCTTTCCACTCTCTCCCCCTCCCTTCCCCCCTTTCTCATTTGCGTGCAAAGTTCTGGGAACAAGTGAGCAATGATGGTTTCCATGTCAAGTTGTGGGGCATTTCGAATTTGATTCTAAGAAAAGGCACCCAAATCGTGCTTCGTCAGCAACTCTTTAAAGCAGCTGCGTCTTTTCTTAGGATTGGGCCTCTTATGTCAATGAAGACTTGACCATTCCTTTCCTTGAGGCTCACTTCAGTCATGCAAGGGGAGGGAAGTCCGTAGAGATTCTCAGTTTGAAGACTTCTTCACTTCTCATCCAAGAAGCTTCTTCAGCTCTGACAGGATGGTGGGGAATGGAAGGATTTATATTCCTTGCAGACAGCTGGTCGTGTGCATCCTTTTAGAGGGCCTTTGAAGCACTTGGAGGTTTATCTGTGTCCTCAGGGTCACCTACAGTAGTGGCCAAAATTGTGGGGAAAGTGTATTTTTGAGGTTTGATGGCTAATAACACCACTTTTTTTGGGGAGCGATGAATTTCAAGATCATCCTATTCCACTGCTGGAATGGCCTGGGAATAGCTCAGACCTTATCCCAATTGAGAATCTATGGAGCCGATGAAAGGAACTTGTTAGTCAGAAGCGACCCAGCAATAAACCCCAGTTAATAGAAGCCATCATGCGATCTTGGCTTCACATTAGAACAGCTGCAGAACTGAAAGACTTGGTTCACTCCATGGGAAGACATTGTAAGGTCGTAATTCATGCTAAAGGTCACCCCACTAAGTTTTAACTGACAAGGTGATAATTTTGGTATATCTCATTTTTTCTATGTGTTTCACTTTTCTTTTTCTTTCTTTCTTTTTTTTTAATTTGATTTATATGCCGCCCTTCTCCGGAGATTCAGGGCGGCTTACAATGCGTTAAGCAATAGCCTTCATACTTTTGTATATTTTATACAAAGTCAGCTTATTGCCCCCACAAACTGGGTCCTCAATTTACCTACCTTAGAAAGGATGGAAGGCTGAGTCAACCTTGAGCCTGGTGAGATTCGAACTTACAGTAATTGCAGACAGCTGGTGTTAATCACAATGCTATCAGTCTGCTGAGCCACCAGGCTCTTTCTTCTCTATACTGTAACTGCTATTCTAATAGCAAATCTTTCATAAAAGTTATTGCATTACATTCTTGATTAAATTATCTTTCCATTGATATATAATTTTATGGTACTACTCCCCCCCCCCCCAAAAAAAAAGTGGTGTTATTAGCTAGTTTTAGAAAATACACTTTTCCCAAAAGGTTTCCACAATTTTGGCCACTACTGTAAAGTAGTGCTTCTGGTTTCTGTAATCTGCAGTTTTCCATTCTGGAAATCCATTCCTATTCCCACTCCATTGGAAGGCTGTTCATCCCAAATGGCATAGCTAAAAGTCTGCAGAGATTCTCAATCGTCCAGATCATGGTTGTCCCATACAATTTGGGATGAGCACCCTTTGACCCTGAGGACACAGATAAACCTCCAAGTGTCTCAATGACTCTATAAAAGGATGCAAATGACCCATCTGTCTGCAAAGGGTATAAACCCTTCCATTCCCCACCATCCTGTCAGAGCTGAAGAAGCTCCTTAGATCAGAAGTGAAACCTCTTCAAAAGAAAAAGAACCAGAAAGTCCAGGGGCCTCCTGAAAAAGCACTTTTGGGAGACAAGGGAAGGGAAGATGACACCGATTTTTAAGTAATCCTCCTTTAGTGATCACACTAGAGACTAGCAACCTGTTCATTAAGTGAAGTGGTCGCTAAGCGAAACCTTGACTGTGCTTATGTTCTTACTTCAGCTTTTCCTTTGCTTTACAGGCCATAAATGTGAGGATTGGTCGCAAGATTACTTTTCCATCTGAATCTCTGAAGGAGGGCTGTTTGGATACAGTGGGAGCCAGCCTATTTTTCCTCGGCAGGTGATGGAATTGGAATTGTTTGGTAGAACATGAACCTAAGTTCATATTGGCTTTTCAGAAAAACGCAAGTCGGTTACAATTCAGTTTGCACGTTCCTATGTGTTCTGACCTAGGCTTCCCCAGCAGCACGAAGCCGAGCCCTCGTCCCGATAAACCCCTTTTATTTAATTTACAGTGAATTCCTCTCCAGCAAAGTCTTTCCTCTCCCACAGTCTTTCAAGATAGTTCACAATTACCGACCTTTATCAGGCTTGGAGAGTGGCCAGGCCGATATCTTTCAGACGCCGCAATACTTGGCAAGAATGCAGGAATGAACTAATTGTCTCCTGCAAACTCCATTCCCCTTTCGCTCCTCTTTTATTCCCTCTGGGAGGGGCCATTCATCGTCCACCTGTGGCCTTACTCCCAAGTCGACCCTTGTTCTTTAGCTGTTCCTTTCGTCTGGCAATTCTGCGCATGCGCACGCTGGGAACAGGCTCCAGCTATTCATCTGCCTCACTGATGTCTGACTCCGAAGGCAGCTGATAGCTGCCATACGGCCCTGGCCCCCTCTCTGCCTTGTTCCTCCCCAACCTCCTCACAGTCTGAATCTGCTGCCAGATCTGCTGGCCGCTGCTGGGCCACAACATTTTGCAATTTCAAGATTATTAAGATCCTCATTTGAAGCCACAGATCAGCATGCAACCAGTGAATCCATTTCCCAAGCGGGTTCCATTGCACAAATGCCCAGCTTTGCTCATCATCATCATCATCATCATCATCATTATTATTATTTTATTTCTATACCGCCCTTCTCCCGAAGGACTCAGGGCGGTGTTCAGCCTGATTAAAAGCACAAAGACAAGCAAAATTTAAAAATAATTAAAATTATTAAATAATTGGCTCAATTATAAAACCCCCATATTGAAAATCCCAAATTTAAAACCAATTAAAATCTTTACATTGATAGCCCGGCCTGGCGGAACAACAAGGTTTTGAGGGTACAGCGAAATACACGGAGGTCGGAGATCTTACGCATTTCTGGGGGCAGTTTATTCCAAAGGGCAGGGGCCCCAACAGAGAAGCCCTCCCCCTGGGTGTTGCCAGCCGACATAATTTGGCTGACGGCACCCTGAGGAGACCCTCTCTGTGGGAGCGGCCTGGCTGGTGGGAGGCTACTGGTGGCAGAAGACGGTCTCGAAGGTACCCAGGTCCAATGCCATAACAGGCAATCCTCGACGTACGACCACAATTGAGCCCAAAATGTATGTTGCTCAGTGAGACACGTGTTAAGCGAGCCTTGTCTCGGTTGGCGATTTTTCTTGCCCCGTTTTGTAAGCGAATCGCTGCCGTCGTTAAATTAGTCACGCGGTTGTTAAGTGAACCCAGTTTCCCCACCAACTTTCCCTTGTCAGCCAAAGGGGAGTTTGGGGACACTTCAAACCGTCATAAATGCGAATCGGTTGTCAAGCATCCGAATCTGAATCACAGATAGCCATGGGGACGCTGCAACGGTTGTAACTCTGAAAAATGGTCGTAAATTGCTTTTTTCAGTGCCGTTGTAACTTTGAATGGTTACTAAGCGAACTGTTGTAAGTCGAGGATTACCTGTATGTGTAAATTCCATTACCTGTGTGTTATCAAATATCTTAGCAATAAACCTTTCTGATTTCTTGGATAGCATTTTTCCTTTCTGATCCCTGTCATGGTTATATCGGTGAAATCCTGCCAGTTCTGTCTGCCTTGTACAAGCCGGTAGCGGCTGGTTCAGCGAACTGGTAGCGGCTGGTTCAGCGAACTGGTAGCGGTGGCAGCGCGAGGCTCCGCCCACCCGCCCTGACATCATCATTACTTCCTAGTTTTTAACCCTCTGCACATGCGCAAAGCAGAGTGAAATCCAGCAGGTTCTGACAGGTTCTGGAGAACCGGTAGCGGAAATTTTGAGTAGTTCGGAGAACTGGTAAATACCACCTCTGGCTGGCCCCCAGAGTGGGATGGGAATGGAGATTTTGCAATATCCTTCCCCCAGGATTGGGGAGGGAATGGGGATTTTGCAGTATCCTTCCCCTGGAGTGGGGTGAGAATGGAGACTTGGCAGTATCCTTCCCCTGTCATGCCCACCAAGCACGCCCAAAGAACCGGTAATAAAAAAAAAATTGGATTTCACCACTGGCACAAAGCCTTCTGCGCATGCGCAGAGGGTCAAAAATCAAACGTGACTCAGTGCACGCACTTCCGAACCGGTAGGGAAGATAAGTAGATTTCACACCTGGATTATATGTGATGAGGGACATCTTCATGCTTTTGCAGGAAGGGCCTCCTGGTCAACCCAGAGAAGGGCTGACCATGCCACCTTCCAAAGATGTGGTCAAAATCGCCGTGCAGATGATGGGCGCGATTCCCCAGCTCATAGAACTAAATCAGGTAGATCGATCTTTACATCTTTTTACCAGTTTGGCACATGGAAGAGTTGTGCCCAATTTTATTTTCGGCGCACCGGCTCTGCTTAAAAGGTTCAAATCATGTGGAAACCCTCACATACCGTTTATGTTTAATTGCAGGCTAAGCCTTTGTCAGCAGTTGTGAAAGAAGTCTGTGAAGTGTGAGTAGCTATTCCCTTTTCTTTCTTTTCTTCTTTTTTTTTGCTTTTGCTTTGTAGCGGATCAGCAGAAAAAGTCTGAGACTGACGCGTAGATGAGTTTCAGACAGAAGCTGCTGCCTGCCAGATGTTTGCAAAAACTTACTGCATTTTTCCACACCGGCTTTAAGTTATTAAATATGTGTTAAGGGAGATCTGCCTGTCTGCTTTCTGTTTCATTAATACGTTTTAGCTTTCTTGAACTTGAACACATCTTCAAGTTGTCGAAGTTGAGAAGCACTATTATAAATCAATGAAGCCCCCAAACTACTGATAGTAGGCATTTCCCTAGATGTTTCCCCCTTCACCTCCTCTTCACTCCCTTTCATGCTTTCCTTCTCTTCATCGTCTCTTCCATCCTTCTGTTGGAATTAAAGGTCTGTACTTGTCCATATAATAACAGAATAACAGAGTTGAAAGAAACCTTGGAGGTCTCCAGGGGTCGGCAACCTTAAACACTCAAAAGAGCCCCAGAGGTCCTAACCAGAAGCCCCCTCCCCCCCCCATTCAATTCTGGAGCTGACAGAAAGTCCGGTTCCCCCACCATAGAGTCTCCTCCTAGCATGGCGTCCTTTTTCCTCTACCTGTCCTAACCGAAAACCCTATGAATTGTGGAGCCGACCAGCAACAGGGAGCTGCAGCAGAGGGAAGAAAGAGCCACATGCAGCTCCAGAGCCGCAGGTTGCCGACTCTTGTTCTAGTCTTACCTCCTGCTCAGGCAGGAAGCCCTATACCATTTCAGCCAAATGTTTGTCCAGTCTCTTCTTAAAAACTTCCAGTGTTAGAGCATTTACAACTTCTGGAGGCAAGTTGTTCCACTGATGAATTGTCCTAGCGATCAGGGAATTTCTCCTTAGTTCTAAGTTGCTTCTCTCCTTGATGAGTTTCCACTCATTGCTTCTTGTCCTGCCCTCAGGTGCTTTGGAGAATAGCTTGACTCCTTCTTCTTTGTGGCAGCCCCTGAAATATTGGAACACTGCTATCATGTCACCTCTACTTCTTTTCACTAGTCTAGACAAACTCAATTCCTGCAACCGTTCTTCGTATGTTTTAGATGTGTTTTTAGATAAGAGACGTTTCGTATCTGTGAAAGAGAATAGGTCATTTGCATACTTGCAAGAGAGAGAAGAATCGATTTTACAAATTGGAGCCTCGTTGTAAAAGAACGAAGTTTAATTGGTAGTTGATTCAGTTATTATGAAGAGTTATTTTGTCCTCACTATTCTCTTTTTTGGGAGTGTGCCTTCTGGTTTGGCCTTGTAGGCTGCCTGCACAACATATTTATGGAGGTAGGGAAACACCTCTAGGAACTGGTAAAGGCTGAGTAAGCTATTGCACAGAATTTTACTCCCCCAGTGTGGGTGTATATGTGTATATACACAAATATAGGCATGTATAATTTCTCCTTAATTCCCTTGTCCCCCTCTTTCCCCACCTTTTTTGTTTTTTTGAGGGTCATGTTCCTTTCAGGTAAACACAGAATTTGATTAAACTTTGTAGAAAACTTACTGTATTTTTCAGAGTATAAGATGCACCTTTTCCCCCCCTAAAAGGGGGTGAAAATTTGGGTGCGTCTTATTCATCAAATGTAGCCCCACCCACCCACTGGCCCCCACCCCATGGCCTTTGCCCCCCAGCAGTTTACCTCCTTGCAGCAAGCAGCAAGACGAAACAGCTCGGTTCAGCTTCAGCACAGTCTAATTAGCACAAGTTGATTGGATCGGCCTCCGGACTCTCAGTTGTTTTGCTCTCAGCTGTTTTGCTCTGAGCAGTTTTGTTCTCAGCTGATTTGCTCTCAGCTGTTTTGCGCTGGCCTCTGCTGCTTGCTGCAAGGAGGTCAATTGCTGGGAGCAGATTTTTTTTCCCTTGTGCTAATCAAGCTATGCTGAAAACGAAAATGAAAGCAAAGCAGGCTGTTTGCTGTTTGCTGCAAGGAGGCAAAAGTTCTTTTTCTTGTTTTCCTCAACAAAAAAGGTAGGTGTGTTTTATAATCCACAGCGTTTTATATTCCGAAAAATATGGTAGTTAAGTAGCAGAGGAAATATTTGCATGATTCAGACGACTTATCTCCTTGGACATCCAGTTTCTTTTCTGGGAAATGGAAATACACCAATTTTTTTGGGTGGAGGGAGAAATCTGTGCACCCTGGCAAAACTCCGATTGTCTGTCTCTAACATAGGTGGAACCTGAATAATTCTGAGCGCTATGCGTTGCAGTATGTGGATGGCCAGCAAGCCTACATCACAGAATTGGTGAGTGCATTTGAGAAAGAGTTTAGTAGACCAGCCTGGTGTTTTAAAAAATGGCTGCAAGGAAGGTTATAACCTGGCTAAAAAAAAAGAGATGGACATTGAATGATTACCGTAAGTAAAACAACTTTTTCTGCCTCTTCTTTTTCAGTTCTCCTAGAAGGCTAGTTAAAATGTTGGCAAGATAGACATTTTGAACCAGTTCATCTTTGGCTGCTTTTATTCAGTGTTTTGAGATTTTGATTGTGCAATTATTTTCTTGTCTTGTTTTGTTAGAACCGTGGAGAAATTAAGAATGGGAGTATCCTGCAGTTGACAACTGCTCCGGTAGGTCCCACTGCAAACGGGAAAGCATTCCAAATTTTGTCTTTGCTCAAGGACAATGTCTATTATAGAAGCTGTAGATCCCCAGCATGTGATTTCTGCATGCTTTCCCCCTTATTTTCTTACTGGGTTTTTGTCATCTTGCAAATATTGCAGACTAATCATTAGAACAAAAAGAGATTTTTTTGCATTCTGCTGGCTCCTCCATTTACGCACATCTTTAGGATGATGATGCATTATTATTATTTTTTTGCAAATACAGGAAACAGAACGTTTTATGGTTGTGTTATAAAATACTTTCAGAGCGGCTCGGTGGGGCCTAAAAGTGAAGACACTTCCTTTTTAAGCTTGAGAGTTCACTCCTAGCTAGTGACAGATGTTTCTTTATCAGGGCACAAAGAGAAAATATTTGCTGTGAGCTCCGTGTAGGTGTCAGGAAGGGCATCCGGCCAGTAAATGCTCAGCTCAATTCAGTTGTCCTGACCCCATCCCTGAAGCAAGAAGAAAAAAAAGAAAGAAAAAAAATTAGAATAATTTCACATGAGGCTTTTATTGCAAAATCATGCAGTTTCCTCCCGTTGATTTTCATTTATTTATTTTTAGTGATTGGATCGAGAATGTTGATGGCCAAAGGTCATTAATTTCTTATCATGATAGCCCTTAACACATATTCCGACTGCTTCTTTCTTCCTTACTTGGAGGAAATCCATAGGAAATAGAGGCTGCAGCACGTTTTTTTTTAAAAAAAAATACCACATCCTGGCTACTATTTTTACCTTCTGTTTATATCAATACTTTTTGGTTGCTTTTTGTTCTTGCTACTCTGGCTAAATTTTACAGTCCTTACTGTTTAAGGGCCCAGTGCTTAGCAGAAAAATATTATTATGCCCATTCCTAGGTATATAATAGAAGCAGCAACGAGATGGGCCACAGTTGTGTTCCTGTCGGTGTTTTAGCACTGTTGTGGCCCTGCCCTCTGAGCCTATCTTATCGGAGGAAGAAAGCTCCGAACATGAGGAAGAGGAGTCAGCCAGGCCTCCCTCTCCAAGCCCCTCCCCTCTGGCACTGTCTCAGGTGCCGGCCGAGGGAGAGGAGATTAGCCAGGAGCCAGGTGTCTCGGATGAGAGTGAAGGAGAGCCGTCATTCCTGGATGCACGCCAATGAAGGCGTGATAAACAGTTGCAGCAGTTAAGGAGGCATGCTAGGGATTAGAACTGAGTCACTGGACCACACCCCAGAGACTATATAAGAGAGGGTGGTGGCTGGTAAAACCCCGTGACGAACAAAAACGAACTTTGGCTAGTCACTTGAACAACATCTGAAGCTGCCGAAAGGGATTTTGTTTTGCTGGACTATTTGCAATGCGTATGTAATTTTATGTTATCTGTTGCAGTAAAAGCTCTTGGCAGACAGTGATTATATTGCTGCCAAGTTTGAGATAACGACTTGTGTGCGTGCCAAGTACTTTCTTAACCCTCGGCTGGCTGTGTTTGTGTGTGTGTGTGGACGGGGACAGATCAAGCACAGCTTTCCTCAACCTAGACCAAGCTGTCTCAGGAATTCTGGGAGTTGAAGTCCACAGGTTGTAAAAGAGCCACGATTGCCCACCCCTGCCCTAGACCCCTCCAGATGTGTTCATTAGGAATTTTAGGAATTGCCCTCCCTAAAAAGGTAAAGGTTCCCCTCGCACATATGTGCTAGTCGTTCCCGACTCTAGGGGGCGGTGCTCATCTCCGTTTCTAAGCCGAAGAGCCAGCACTGTCTGAAGACGTCTCATGTGGTCATGTGGCCGGCGTGACTCAATGCCAAAGGCGCATGGAACGCTGTTCCCTTCCCACCAAAGGTGGTCCCTGTTTTTCTGAATTTTGACCATGTGACCATGGGGATCAATGGTCTAAGTGTGAAAAAAGATCACAAGTCGCATTTTTTTCAGTGCCGTTCTAACTTTGAATGGTCATTAAATGAACTAGCTGTAAGTCGAAGGCTACCTGCATTTTACCTCCTCAAAGTGGGCAGGCCTTCCATTTTTATGACTTTTGTTCTTTCTCTTCTGGACCTGTTCCTGTTTGAGCAACGTAACCAGAACTGAATGCAATAATATTCCAAGTTGTGACTATATCATCCTCTTTGATTCCCCCCCAAATGATCTCCTTGCAGGATCAAGAGGCAGCAAAGCTGCATGGGGGTATTCAAAGCAACAGTGTGGACGTGAAGACTAATTCTTTGAAGAAGTTGGCAAGCCTGTCCCGGGATGTGGCCTTCGCTCAGGAGTTTATTAGCAGAAATGGCCTGAATCAGCTCTTCATGATTGTGGAAGAAGATAATAAGTGAGTATCTTCAGGGCGGAAGGGTGCTTCACTGCTGCTTTTGGCATGAGTTTTCCTTCTAATCTCTTTTAAGGATGTTTTCTGCAGCTCCTCAGGCAGTGGCGGTATTCAGCCGGTTCGGATCGGTTTGAGTGAACCAGTAGTAGCGAACTGCATGTGGGCCCGCCCATCCGCCCCCGGTGCTATGCAGGGGTGAAATGCTCCCAGTTTGGACCGGATCACCTGATCCGGTAGAGATGGCAGCGGGTGGTTTGGAGAACCGATAGCAAAAATCCCTGCCCCCTCCATGCCCAGCTGAGCCGCGCAATCATCAGAGGCTTTTTTAAAACATATTTTTAAAAGCATTTTTTCTACAACCTCTTCGGCCGAAAAAAATGCTTTTAAAAGTTAAAAAAAAAAAAAAAAAGTTGGCCACGCCCACCCAGTCACATTACCCACCACCACCACCACTCACCAAGCCATGCCTACAGAACCGGTAATAACTAATTTTACATTTCACCACTGGTGTTATGCTGTCCTATTTAGCCACGTTTTCTAAGCCACGTGCAAGTTGCGTGCGCAAGCAAAGCGCACGCGTGGAAGGCCACACGCTCACATTTTCGGTGCGCGGCGAACTGATGGTAAAATTATGTGGAACCCCCCCTCTGTCCTCAGGTAGCTATGGGGCAGACAACCCATGGCATATGAACTGATTGTGGTCTTTTGCAATGCCCTTATGCGATTCCTGGAGTCAATTTGCCAGTGAAAAGTGAAAACAATTGCGATGTTAAGAGCACCGCTGTTTTTAAGCTTTACCATTATGGACATACACTTCGTACATTTCCCTCCCCCCCAAAAAATGTTTTGGTTTATCGTTTGGCTTTGCCCACAATTTTCATGCTGGACCCCATTTTTTCATTGGAGTGCCACCTTCAGTCAATCATTCTTACTGATCAATGAACTGCTGGTCCAGTTGAGTTCCAGGAAGGAGGCACCAATCCATGCAGGTTTAGCGAAAATTGTGCATTTTAAACTCTCTCTTCTCCATTAAGTTTCCTCTGTTTTCTCTTTATAACATGAAGTCGTGGATTAATAATCATAAATTTCAGGGATTCAGCTGTCCACTGTGACCAGAGTGAGTTATGCAAAGGATTCAGACTTATAATATAACAAGAAGGCGTTTCTCAGCAATATTATTATTTTTATTATTATTATTATTTTTAAATTTGATTTATATGCCGCCCTTCTCCGGAGACTCAGGGCGGCTTACAATGCGTTAAGCAATCGCCTTCATACTTTTGTATATTTATACAAAGTCAGCTTATTGCCCCCACAAACTGGGTCCTCATTTAACCTCCTTAGAAAGGATGGAAGGCTGAGTCAACCTTGAGCCTGGTAAGATTCGAACCTGCAGTAATTGCAGGCAGCTGTGTTAATAACAGGGTGCATTAAACCACTGTACTACCAAGGCTCTTATTGTGATGGCCCTTGATTTTTTCCTTAGAATATTCTGCCCCATCTCTTTCTGCTTCCTTGGCCTTTTTTCCCCCTGGGACGTTAGCTTTTATGGAGACGTTTCCTTTTTCTTCTTCTCCTTCTTTGTTCCTTCTCTCTCCTCCTAGGTTCCTCTAATGCATCCTTCCTATGGTTTCTGGGTTTGAGTCTCCCACTCACCCTTTGGCTCTTACCCTGTTTGCTGTCTGTTACTCCAGTACAGGGGAGATTCTGGCGTATACCCTGAAGGCCTTTGTGGAGCTGATGGAACATGATTTTGTTTCCTGGGAGACTCTCAGCCCTACTTTCATCAAAAAGGTAAGGCTCATGACATGGAAGCATGTCCGTCTTCCTGTTCTCCCAGAACATCTGGGTTCTAGATTTATCTTCAGGAGATGGTCAGGATTTAGTGGAACTGCAAACCAAGTTTGGCAATGTGGACTTCACAGATATTTCTTTTTGGGTTCATAGGATATTCTCTCTCTCTCTCTCTCACACACACACACCTTCTTCTCCCTTTTCTTCCTATCTCTTCTTTCTCTCTTTCTCTCTCTCTCTCTCTCTCTCTCTTACACACACACACACACACACACACACACCTTCTCCCTTTTCTTCCTATCTCTTCTTTCTCTCTTTCTCTCTCTCTCTCTCTCTCTCATACACACCTTCTCCCTTTTCTTCCTATCTCTTCTTTCTCTCTTTCTTTCTCTCTCTCACACACACACCTTCTCCCTTTTCTTCCTTTCTCTTCTTTCTCTCTCTCACACACACACACACCTTCTTCTCCCTTTTCTTCCTATCTCTTCTTTCTCTCTTTCTTTCTCTCTCTCACACACACACCTTCTCCCTTTTCTTCCTTTCTCTTCTTTCTCTCTCACACACACCTTCTCCCTTTTCTTCCTATCTCTTCTTTCTCTTTCTCTCTCTCTCTCTCACACACACACACACACCTTCTCCGTTTTCTTCCTATCTCTTCTCTCTCACACACACACCTTCTCCCTTTTCTTCCTATCTCTTCTTTCTCTCTTTCTCTCTCTCTCTCACACACACACACCTTCTCCCTTTTCTTCCTATCTCTTCTTTCTCTCTCTCTCTCTCTCTCTCTCTCTCTCTCTCTCTCTCACACACACACACACACACACCTTCTCCCATTTCTTCCTATCTCTTCTTTCTTTTAAAATGAGTGAAGAGGAAGTTAGTGTATTACAAAACCTCTCTCTTAAGCCTCAGATTTATTTTCAAGACTGTTTCTGAATCGCATGTAGGAACAGTGGCTGACTACATCCATCTATCTGTTGATCTATCTTCTCTATCTATCCAACAACCAAATCCTACTGGAGTGTTTACAAAGTGAGTTGTAATCTTAAGCGTTTAGGAAAAACCACTGTAAACGTGTAAAAATAAGCAGCACAGGAAAGCTTTTTCAAAAGCTCCGTCTTTCAGTGTACAATGGGCACTTAAAGTCACGTTATGCAACATTTGAAAAAATGGCCAAGGAATTTTACTTCAATTTACTATTATGTGTTGATTCCTCCCCTCCCCCCCTTGAATTATCACTGTTGTGTGATTTGGCTGACACAAAAGACAGAAAGATTTTGAGATGGGATGTGGGAATCCCACAGGAAGATCACAGGCAGCTAAAGGATCCTCTAAGCATACAGTAGTGGCCAAAATTGTGGAAACCTTTTGGGAAAAGTGTATTTTTGAGATTTGATGGCTAATAACACCAATTTTTTTTTGGAGGTTTCAAGATAATCCTATTCCACTGCTGGAAAGGCCTGGGAATAGCCCGACAGTAACCCAATTGAAAATCTATGGAGCCACCTAAAAAACTTGTTAGTCAGAAGTGCCCCAGCAATAAAATTCAGTTAATAGAAGCAATCCTTCAATCTTGGTTTCACATTATAACAGCTGCAGAACTAAAAGACTCAGTCCAGTCCATGGGAAGATGTTGTAAAGCCGTAATTCACACTAAAGGTTACTCAACTAAGGATTAACTGACATGGTGATAATTTTTATATATCTCGTTTTTTCTATGGTGGTAATTTTTGTATATCTCGTTGTTTCACTTTTCTTCTTTATACTGTAACTGCTATTCTAATAGCAAATCCTTCATAAAAGGTATTGCATTACATTCTTGATTAAATTATCTTTCCATTGATATATAATTTTACGGTACTACTCCAAAAAAAAAAAAAAAGTGTTATTAGCTAGTTTTAGAAAATACACTTTTCCCAAAAGGTTTCCACAGTTTTGGCCACTACTGTATCTTAGATCCATTTCCAGGACTAGAGAAGGTTACCAACATTAGTTTAGCAAGGATCAGAATGCTTAGTCAAGTTCTGGAATAATTAACTTGAAGTTTTCCAGGATCAATTCAATGGAAGCCAAAGAGAAATTGCATATTTCCAGAAGCGATCTAATTTTCTAGATCATATCGTTTGCGGAGAATTTCTCAGTATTCACAGGCTCTGTGCTCCTTAAGAATCTTCAAAGGAAGATAAACGATTTTTCACAACTGTTTATTTATTTATTTATTGGTTCGATTTTCAATTATTTATTGGAACGATTTGCCCCCGGAGATAAGAAGGATATCGGATCTCCGGGTCTTTCGCCGTGCCCTGAAAACTTTTCTTTTCCATCAAGCAGGGCTGGCGTGAACTCCGCCCCCCCCCTTTTTTTTTTTTTAGTTTTTTAGTTGTTTAGCTTTTAATCTCTCAATGGGTTTCAATTCGAATTGTTTTAAATTTGGGCCAAAGTATATAATTCTTTTAATAATTTTATATTTTGTATTGTTATGTGTTTTCGTTCTGGCTGTGCACCGCCCTGAGTCCACTAGGAGAAGGGCGGTATACAAATTGAATTAAATAAATAAATAAATAAATAAATAAATAAATAAATAAATAAATAAATAAATATGCCTCCCTTCTCCAGAGACTCAGGGAGGCTTACAATGCGTTAAGCAATAGTCTTCATCATTTTGTATATATCTGCTTAGTAGGGCTTTTTTTGGCCCCCCCTAAGCGGTGTTCTTTTTTTATACAAAGTCAGCTTATTGCCCCCACAATCCGGGTCCTCATTTTACCTCCCTCAAAAGGATGGAAGGCTGAGTCAACCTTGAGCCTGGTGAGATTTGAATTTGCAGTAATTGCAGGCAGCTGGTGCTACTTAATAGCACTTTAGTCTGCTGCGCCACCAAGGCTCTTGGTCGTATGACTTCCTGCTTAGCTTATACCCGTGATGGCAAACCTATGGCACACTTGCCAGAGGTGGCACACAGAGCTTTCTCTGTGGGCACGTGCACCATTGCCAGCTGGTCTTCGCAGGTACCAGAGCGCTGGAAAACGGATGGAAAAGAGCCCAAAAAACGCCCAGAAAACAGCCAGAAAAACGCCCAGAAAATTGGCCTGAAAACGATCAAAAAAAGGGCCTGCATATGCATGTATATGTCTTCGGGTTTCCGGAGCTCCAGCACTCAGGCATGTGTCCTGGTTTGGGCACTCAGTGCTGAAAAGGTTCGCCATCACTGGCTTATACAAAAGCTGCCCAAGGGATTTGACCAATTGAGTGCCAGCTGTGGTAGAAAACTACAACTCTTGTCGTCGTAAAGAAGGAAAGAAACGAAGCGATTAAGTGAACAAAGATATGAATCCCTCTCCACTGTCTAATTAATCTGAAATCTGTTCTTTGGCTGTAGATTGTGAGTTACATCAATATCAGTCCCCTGGATGCTTCCATCCAGCAGATTTCCCTGGCCATCTTGGAGAACATGGTGCCCACCAGTCGGGCTCTTTTTGAGCTGGTCAAGCAACAGGTGACTCTGGATCGCCTCATTGCCCTCCTGCAAGTGTAAGCATAAGATGAGCCGTAAGGAGCAGCTTTCCAGCAGTCCAATCTCCCAAAAACCCACAACCCACAAGATTCGGGAAGAGTCCTGTTATTTCCCAGCAGTGGGTCTCATTTACTGGCAGGAGGAGGAACCCACAAAAAAAGTTGCAGAATGGAATGCGGCTTTTTAAGGTTGCCGCTGCGATGTTCTAGCATTCTGGCTGTAGAGAGCGACTGCTGATGGTGTATCAACATCTGTCAGTCACCTCCAGTTGTTTTGTGATCATTGCAATCTCCCGGATGTGGGTTCCCCTCAGTGGTGAAATCCAATTTTTTTTACTACCGGTTCTGTGGGTGTGGTTTGGTGGGTGTGGTGTGGTGTGGTGTGGTTTGGTTTGGTGGGCGTGGCAGGGGAAGGATACTGCAAAATCACCATTCCCTCCCCGCTCCAGGGGGAAGGATATTGCAAAATCTCCATTCCCTCCCCAATCAAGGGGAAGGATACTGCAAAATCCCCATTCCCTCTCCACTCCAGGGGAAGGATACTGCAAAATCCCCATTCCCTCCCCACTCTGGGGCCAGCCAGAGGTGGCATTTGCCAGTTCTCCGAACTACTCAAAATTTCTGCTACTGGTTTTCCAGAACCTGTCAGAATCTGCTGGATTTCACCCCTGGTTGCCCCCCCGCAACACTTATTTGTGGGAGTTATATGCCCCAAAATTGTGATTCCTACCAGCTGCAGTGTGCTGATCCCTTTCTCAAGTGGGCGATGATAGTATTACGGCCCTCCCAGCTTTATCATGCTACCTTGGGAAGTAAGGGATCTCTTGGTGATCACGTTGAGAATCCTTGGTGAGGATCATGGAGGTTATGGGGAAATCCAAGCCTTCTGGTAGCATCGCACTCATGTTGGAAGTACCACGGTGCTTCCAGGTTGAAAGGATTAGCCGGTGATACTGCCGTTGCCCTGGGGACGCCTGGGGTGGGGGCTCCTTTCAGGCAGGAGCTGGATCAAAGGATCAATTAAGTGAACTAATTGTCTCCTGCAAACTCCACTCCCCTTTTGCTCCTCTTTTATTCCCTCTGGGAGGGGCCATTCATCGTCCACCTGTGGCCTTACTCCCAAGTCGACCCTTGTTCTTTAGCTGTTCCCTTCGTCTGGCAACTCTGTGCATGCATACATTGGGAACAGGCTCCAGCTGTTCATCTGCCTCACTGATGTCCGACTCCGAAGGCAGCTGATAACTGGCATACGTCCCTGGCTCCCTCTCTGCCTCTGACGCAGAGCCCTCATCAGAGCCTTCCCCAGACTCCAGGGCTGACCCATATTCCTCCCCAACCTTCTCACTGTTTGAATCTGCTGCCAGCTCTGCTGGCCGCTGACGGGCCACAACACTATGTTCCTTTAGCCTTCTGGTGTAAGATGGAGTCTAATTTCTGGCTTTTCGCCCTCTTCTCTGTATTAGAATGAACACGCAGTTGCAACTCAAAGCTATGGCGCTTCTGATTGCTCTCCTCCTCAATGCCAGCGAGGCAGAAAGAAGGGTAAAGCGGATGTTCTAAACCTTATATCTTTAGATTTACATTTGCATATATTTGCATACGTCTGCCCAGCCAACCTGCAAGAGCAGGATGGTCTGGTAGAATGTAGGATTGTCTGACCGCCTCCTTTCCATTTCTAGGAGATGATGGACTATCTAGGGGAGAAGAATCTCCGGCAGTTTATCCACAAGGTGAGTACGGAGGTGGCATCTGTTTCCTTCCCCCCCGAGCTTCTTTGCTCCTTGGCTGCCAGGTCTAACTTTCAGAGGGTCTCTTCGCTCTGTCCTCACCTGCCGCTTCTGGGCTTAACGCTTTCACCTCTGTAGACAGG
This sequence comes from Arizona elegans, assembly GCA_022577455.1. Lineage (NCBI taxonomy): Eukaryota > Metazoa > Chordata > Lepidosauria > Squamata > Colubridae > Arizona > Arizona elegans. The sequence continues at coordinate 9,073,842 of JAKOOJ010000014.1, forward strand.
CATGTTGGTCCTTGTTGAACCCCACGTTAGGAAATCAAATGTTTGCTCCCAAGCGGGATGACCGGGCAGTGTCATATTGTGCCTCTCTTGGACTCCTCTTCAGAACATTGTCCATGCTTCAGACCCAATTGCGGATGAGATGGCTCACTACCTCTACGTCCTGCAGTCCCTCACACTCAACCTTCTGGAGCGGCGGATGAGGGCCCCCATGGATCCCTATTCCCAGGTTTGTTTCAGTGGTGAAATCCAAATTTTTTTTACTACCGGTTCTGTGGGTGTGGCTTGGTGGGCATGGCAGGGGAAGGATACTGCAAAGTCCCCATTCCCTCCCCACTCCAAGGGAAGGATACTACAAAATCCTCATTCCCTCCCCACTCTGGGGCCAGCCAGAGGTGGTATTTGCCAGTTCTTCGAACTACTCAAAATTTCCTCTGCCGGTTCTCCAGAACCTGTCAGAACCTGCTGGATTTCACCCCTGGTCTGTTCCCTTGTCTTGAGTTCCAATTCAGTTCCAATTTTTTTTTTGTTTTCATTTTGATGCCTTGGGTGGCTATTGCTTTCCTCCTCCACCAAATAGGAAATCTGGTTATTTTCGATGTTCAGGAACAACGGGACCTGCTCCAGTCTTTGCGCCATGCTGCCTTTGTGTCTGAGAACGAGTCTTCCGCTGGCAGCTATAACACCGAGCGTCGACACTCACTTTGTGCTAAAGAATTCCGCAAGCTGGGCTTTGTGGTGAGTTCTGCTCAGACTCTTTGAAGCTGATTAGATGTAGGAGGAGGCTTTTCAGGGCAAGCACAGTCAGGATCTTCCTTCCTTCCTTCCTTCCTTCCTTCCTTCCTTCCTTCCTTCCTTCCTTCCTTCCTTCCTTCCTTCCTTCCTTCCTTCCTCTTTGACATGTATGCTGCCCATTTTCCCTAGAAATGACTCTTGAGTGGTTTACAAACATTAAAAGTCAGCAAAACAAATAACAATAATAATATACAATTAAAAGATGGAGGGCGGAGTAAAACTTGTCATCAGTTTAGAGTCACTGCATTGCCAGAAGAGACCCAAGTCCAGTCTTTACCTAGCACCAATTTAGCACTGGTCATTAGTAGATTAGATTTGTGTGTCTAGGTAGCAATAGTAAACTCTTCTGTGCTTTGAACCCAGCGAATTATCCTGATAAATTTGCACCTGACAGTTGTGGAGTTTATTGATGTCGGGGCCATGGGAACAGGAGTTGTATCCTGTATGAATTTTCCCACGTTGCTGACTCACCTTCTCTTTCAGAATAACAGTAACCCTGCATTGGATCTGCACCGGACTCCTCCAGGGTTGCTTGCTCTGGACAGCATGGTCTATTTCTCCAGGCATTTCCCAAATGCATACAGTAGGGTAAGAGAAAGCTGTTTTCCTGGTAAGGCTGCTCCTTTGCCTGAGTGCTGCTTGCTTCCTGGATTTCCTCTCTAACAACAAGAAGGCTCTGGGATTAACTAATAGGATTTGTACTCACAGTAGTAATTGCAATAGCACTTAGACTTCTGTACCGCTTTGCAGTGCTTTTACAGCCCTCTCTAAGCGGTTTACAGAGTTAGCACATTGCCCCCAACAATCTGGCTCCTCATTTTACCCGTCTCGGAAGGATGGAAGACTGAGTCAAACTTGAGTTGGTCAGGATCGAACTCCTGGCTGTGGGGCAGAGCCTGCAATACTGCATTCTAACCACTGTGCCACCACAACGTCTTCATAGTATGTCTGGGTTTTTTGTTTTTTGTTTTACTTTGCCCTAAGCATTAGTCTTCTTTAACTTTTACATCCTCCAATGTATTGGAACTGAAACTCCCAGAATTCCTAGTCCGTGTTGGCTTTTGGGAATTCTGGGAGTTGCAGTTTTAAGATAATTGGAAAGCTTCCAGATGGAGTAGATTGAGATTTTAAATTAGACCTTTGTTGGCCTTCATGACATTTTACATCCGGAAGGTTCTAATACTGACCCTTTTTTCTTAGTTTATTCTTGAGAACAGCAGTCGAGAAGATAAACACGAATGCCCGTTTGCTCGGAGCAGCATCCAACTTTCCTTTATGCTGTGTGAGATTCTTCACGTAGGGGAGACATGTGAGTATTCCCTTTGCTTCTACTCATCCAGAATGTGTTGGCACTGTGGCCCCGCCAAGATCTTCTACAGCAGGGTTTTCCGACCTTGGCAACTTTAAAACTTGTAGATTGCAACTCCCAGAATTCCCAAGAATTCTGGGAGTTGAAGTCCACCAGTCTTAAAGGGATGGCTTCCAGTGGTGGCTGAAGAATTCTGGGAGTTCAAGTCTACCAGTCTTAAAGGGATGGCTTCCAATGGTGGCTGAAGAATTCTGGGAATTGAAGTCTACCAGTCTTAAAGGGATGGCTTCAAGTGGTGGCTGAGGAATTCTGGGAGTTGAAATCCATCTGTCTTAAAGGGATAGCTTCCAGTGGTGGCGGAGGAATTCTGGGAGTTGAAGTCCACAAGTCTTAAAGGGATGACTTCCAGTGGTGGCTGACAAATTCTGGGAGTTGAAGTCCACAAATCTTAAAGGGATGGCTTCCAGTGGTGGCTGAGGAATTCTGGGAGTTGAAGCCCACAAGTCTTAAAGTTGCCAAAGTTGGAAACTCCTGTTCTACAGTATGCCAGGAGGAGATGGGATAATAATAGTAGATCTCCTGTTTCTCATCCCAGGAAAGTCATCCTGTTCCTGGGACTACTGCATAAAATAGAGGTGGGCAGGAAGTAATTTTGGATTTATTCACTGTTTTTGTGTGTGTGTGTGTGTGTGTTATTGGAATGAGAAGAAGCACTGATAGATTGGTAAGGGTTTTGGATGATTAAATGTGTCTTCTCTGCTCTCCATCTTTATGTACTGATCTGTTTTTAAAATTATATATTTTAATTGGAAACTGCTTTGTTATCTCACAATTCAGCTACTATAGGGTTTTTTTGACACACGTTTTTGTTGTGCTAGTTTTTGTAAGGGCTTTTGCCAATTGGTTTCATTCCCCCTCAGGGATAGCAGCAGCAAACATATCGTCTCCCATTCTAAATTATACTGTTTGTTGAAATCAAAAACCATGGGGTGAAACAAGTAGCAGATATCTGTGTAAAAGAAGGAAGCAAGAGCAGTAGCACTTGGACTTATATACCACTTCATAGTGTTTTACAGCCCTCTCTAGGCGGTATACAAAAGTCAGCATATTGTTTCTCAGCAATCTGGGTCCTCATTTTATGGACCTGGGAAGCATGGTAGGCTGAGTCAACCTTGAACCAGTCAGGATCGAACTGCTGGCAGTCGGCAGTGAGTTAGCCTGCAATACTGGATTCGAACCACTGTGCCACCAAGGCCCATTCAAGTATTGTGATCATTCTCTTGTTGCAGGCTCGGAGACAGCCCAGGCCTTCTACCTCATGTTCTTTGGCCAAGAACACTTCTTTGAGGAGATTTTCTGTATTTGCATCCAGCTGTTGAACAAAACCTGGAAGGAGATGCGAGCTACTCAAGAAGATTTTGACAAGGTAAGACCCAGATGGATTTCAGCAAGCTCTAAAAGGGATCATCTGATTCTGATATGTTCTTGAGCTGCATGGTTTTCAGTACAGGGGATTGAATGTTTTTCTTTTCTAAGTTGTGTTGGATGTCAATCCGAACTGGGCTGAAAGAGAGGAGTGATAGAATAATGGCATTCATTGGGGTCTCTGCCTGATCTCTTCAGATTAAATACAGTCCTCTGCCACCTAAAGCTCGCCCACCCATGACAATCTTTGCCCCATCATTTGCATGTTGGAAGAATCTACATTCATTTATTCATTCATTCATCTTTTACCCATCATTTGCATGATGGAAGGATCTATATTATTCATTCATTCAATTCATTCATTCATTCATTCCATTCATTCATCTATGCCCCATCATTTACATGTTGGAAGGATCTACATTCATTTATTCATTCATTCATCTTTTACCCATCATTTGCATGATGGAAGGATCTATATTATTCATTCATTCAATTCATTCATTCATTCATTCATTCATCTATGCCCCATCATTTACATGTTGGAAGGATCTACATTCATTTATTCATTCATTCATCTTTTACCCATCATTTGCATGATGGAAGGATCTATATTATTCATTCATTCAATTCATTCATTCATTCATTCATTCATTCATTCATTCATTCATCTATGCCCCATCATTTACATGTTGGAAGGATCTACATTCATTTATTCATTCATTCATCTTTTACCCATCATTTGCATGATGGAAGGATCTATATTATTCATTCATTCAATTCATTCATTCATTCATTCATTCATCTATGCCCCATCATTTACATGTTGGAAGGATCTACATTCATTTATTCATTCATTCATTCATCTTTTACCCATCATTTGCATGATGGAAGGATCTATATTATTCATTCATTCAATTCATTCATTCATTCATTCATTCATTCATTCATTCATCTTTGACCCATCATTTGCATGATGGAAGGATCTATATTATTCATTCATTCATTCATTCATTCATTTTTGCCCCATCATTTGCATGATGGAAGGATCTACATCACTCACTCATTCATTCATTCATTCATTCATTCAATTAAACAATCAATCAATTTATACAGCCATCCATCAATCCAATTGACTCTTGATAGAATAGGAATAGGAATAGGAACAGAACAGAACAGAATTCTTTATTGAGTGTGTCCAATTGTGATTGGACACACAAGGAATTTGTCTCTAGTGCAGGAGCTCTCCGTGTACACACAAACAACAAAGTGATAAGTAATAAATCATAGTTACAATCATTAATCACAAGATACAAACAACTAGTGACAAATCATAAGATACCAATAGGAGAAGATAGTAGGAGAGATGAGAAGATGAGAAGGATAATAGCAGTACATCCTACTATTGTCAATCCGATTGATTTTGTTATGAGAGATGAAGATGCAAAAGACACACCTGTGCAGGTAAATCTCTGGGTCTCCCTCCAGGTGATGCAAGTGGTTCGGGAGCAGATCACCCGAACCCTGGCCATGAAGCCCACTTCGCTGGAGCTCTTCAAGAGCCGAGTGAATACCATCAACTACAGTGAGATCCTGCGTCTCCGGCAGACCGAACGCATGCATCAAGAGGAAATTCTGCCTGTCCCTGTCCTGTGAGTAAGGAGACCTCCCACTGTGTCTCTGATAGATAGTAGTTTGTGTGAGTGTGTATGCCTGTGCAAGAGAGAGAGAGAGAGAGAAAGACACCCATACACCTCCTAGAACATGTAGGACTGAGCTCTATTCAAGTATTACGTGCCGTCATGCAAAGAGGAATCATTTGAGTTGCTTCCATGGACCATGGACTTCACCTGGTCAGAGATGGACACCTTGTCGTTGAGATGGGAGACCTCAATCAGTTGCAGGAAGGTTTCTGTGCTGTTGTCAAATATTGCTCTTTCTTCTTTGGTGGCACTCTGTTTTTATTTTCCAATTGATCAAGCTGTTTTCTAGTGATTTGTTGCCTTTATTAGATTACAAACGGGGAGCTTGATTAACTGGGATGAAAAACAGAGTGAAGCCAAAGAAGAAAGAGCAATATTTGGATTGATGCCTGCCTTTTGATACTTCCCTGGGATCCTTTCAAGGAAAGGCAGTAAGATGCCTTTTAAATAAAAGAGACCATGTGTCAGGGTTCCAAATAACACCCCCAACCAAAGAAAACTCTGAGGCTTGGATTTCCTTAAAGTTACTTTTTATTAGAGATGTCATATTGGTACATCTGGGAAAACCCGAATCTGAAAGTTTCCAGGTTTTCCCCACCCAAGTGAAGTTCAAGTCTCTACCTAGCACCCTCATGTCCATCATATGCTCCAATCATCCACCGTCCAAATTGAAGACACCTCCCAATCATCTGACTCCAAGTGCCAAGGCACTGCGTCCTTGATTCTCTGAAAAAGGAATGTTATTTTGACTACTTATCATCTATACTCTATGCAATCCCCTCTCCCATTTTCCCACAGAAGAAGATGTGGCAGGCCTGAAGGCCCAAACGTAAAAGATGGCTTCCAGGTTTGACACCACGATCATTTTTATTTTCAAGAGAGCTTAATGCTGTGGCCAGGATTGTGTACATGTTACTTGAAACCTAGTATGAAAATAAAGCAGAATAAAATAGAAAACAGTAAGACAAAAATCTTCAGGAGTAACAGCAGTGCAAAAAAAAAAAAAAAAAATGACAAGGAGAAACAGCAATAAAGCAGCCGGGTTCTAGAAATACGATATCCGTTACAATTTACATTCTAATGGATTCATTTTTAATCATCTGTATTTGTGGTTTTTCTTTGTGGTGTTTATTTTAGAAAGTAAGCTCATAGAGTGTCCAGTGTGAACTGAAAGTTGGAATGTTAAGGTGGGGTAGAAATGTTAGAAATAAGTAATGTGCTTGGAAAAACAAGATGGCTGCCTTCCGAAAGAACAAGAGCGTCATTTTCCTTCAGCTTCCTGACACCAAGTGTAAAGACTCTTTGTGGCCACTGTCGGACCTACCACAACTTAAACCTCTACTGTAAATAGAAATGATCCTTGGCTCTACTTGTTGAGAAAGGTATCTTTTTTTTTAGAGATTGAGTGTATTGCAGTATTGCAAAGCCAGAATTGAGAATCAAGCACCAAAATCCCTAAGTTCTACTTTTCCCTCCTGTAACTATCACTCATTGCCCATCCCAGCATCACGGATCAGGTTCATGCAAGATGTTGCCCTAACGGTCAGTTCAAGCACAATTTGGTATGCGGCTCCCTCCTTTTCCCAGCTGGGTGACCTTGAGGCAACCTCTCAAGGAGATAAAGCACTTACTTTCAGTTCCCCAAACATTCCACCCTGCATTGGAGCGAAGCACAAGCAAGCAGAGGGTGGCAGCTGACAGTCACCTACCCCATGTTACAAAAAGCTGTGCTCCATCTTCTGCTCCAGGGAATTGAAGGAGCGTCTGAAACCCGAACTCATCAAGTTGATCCAGCAGCAGAGACTCCTACATCTTTGTGAAGGGACGCTTTTTCGCAAAATTAGTAGCCGCCGTCGACAAGGTAAAGCTCAAGACCGCAGGTTTGAGGGGGTGGGTGGAGAAGAAATACGACCATGTCTTGAATACGACCAAGGAAAGGAAAGGAAGGTGTAAGTGCTTTGAGACCTGCAAGATTCTGTTCCTGTAACCTTACAGTAGAGATTGTGTTAGTACTTGTGGTTTGTGCTTCTTCTCTGGGCTAACTCAAAGGGCTCACATCAGTTTTGCAAGACTGAAAAGCACTTCACCCCTCTTTTTCAGAATTGCAGGAAATGGGTACATCTAGCTTAATGAAAAGAAGGACTAGGGGTGACATAATAGTAGTGTTCCAATATCTCAGGGGCTGCCACAAAGAAGAGGGAGTCAAGCTATTCTCCAAAGCAGTTGAGGATAGAACAAGAAGCAATGGATGGAAACTAATCAAAGAGAGAAGCAACTTAGAACTAAGGAGAAATTTCTTGGCAGTGAGAACAATTAATCAGTGGAACAACTTGCCTCCAGAAGTTGTGAATGCTCCAACACTGGAAGTTTTTAAGAAGATGTTGGATAACCATTTGTCTGAAGTGATGGAGGGTTTCCTGCCTAAGCAGGGGGTTGGACTAGAAGACCTCCAAGGTCCCTTCCAAAACTCTGTTATTCTAAATATGCACTTTTACTTTTAGAAAACTAGGTATGGACATTTCTGAGATGCTTCCCGCATCCCTTTTTCTTCTGGGGGCTCAAATACCTTTTGTGTGACAGTTGTCTGAGCTGCAGATCTTCCTCCTGCCGCCGATATACCATTCCCACGTACCATTAGAGTACTATGTAGTTGAATACTTTGTGAATCGGCAATCCCGCTGTCCCATTTTATGACACATCCTACGACCAGCCTCCAAATGCCATACAGGCCTTACGACCATAATTGAGCCCAACGTTTCAAAACTGTAGATAATTGAGACATTTGTTAAGTAAGCTTTCGTCCCATTTTATGACCTTTTTCGTCACAGTTGTTAAGGGAACCACTGCAGTTTTTTTAAGTTGGTAACATGGTTGTTAAGTGAATCTGGCTTCCCAGTTGACTTCCCCCGTTGTCATAAAGGTCGCAAAAGAGGATCACGTGACCCCAGGGCGTCATAAATATGAATCAGTAGCCAAGTGTCTGAATTTTGAGCACATGACTATGGAGATGCTGCAGGGGTCAAGTCGAACAGTCAAAGGTTGCACAGTCATAAGTCACTTTTTTCAGTGCCGTTGTAGCTTGGAACAGTCACTAAACGAAGCGTCGAGGGCTGTCTGTCGATACTTCTTGGCCTCAAAGGTCCCCATTCCTTTTCCAGATCAACAGCAAGATTTGGAAATACTTGATTTCTAAGTCATTAAATGTCCTGGGGAATGAGAGAAACATGAACAATTCGGAGTGCCTAACTTTTTGCCTCATGAATACGAGTCGGCTAGGAAAGGTGGTGGGAGGGAAGACATTAGGGTGGGAACTGTTGGCATTGAAAGATGGAGAAAATCTTATTATGAGACTCGTTCTTGGACTTTGAATGTTTTTCTTCTCTTTGGCAGATAAACTCTGGTACTGCCGCCTTTCCCCCAACCATAAATTTCTCCATTATGGAGATGTCGAAGAAGGGGTCGAAAATCCACCAATAGAGAGCCTGCAGGAGAAAGGTTTGTGGCAGTTCCCCGTCTTTTATAGGCTTACTTTTCTCACCTTTGCTCCTGGGATGGTGAGCAAGGCTACTTGAGTTTCCCTATAGTGCCCACAAAGTGGAAGGGAGACGTGGAAAGATTGGGATGCTAAGTTTGCTCCCAAATGCTTTCCTGATTTAAGATCTTGTCCTTTTCAACCTTATGATTCTATGTGGCTAGTGAATTAACCAGGAGTGGGCTTCAAAAATTTTCGTAAGGGGTTCTCTGCCTGGTTGCTGGGTGGGCATGGCCATGGTGGGCGTGGCCTAGTCAGCCTCCTGCACCATGGTGGGGGGGCGTTTTTGCCCTCCCCGGGCTCCAGAGACTTTTCTTGAGCCTCCGGGAGGGCAAAAATGGCCTCCCCAGGCTCCAGAGGCCCTCTGGAGGCCAGAAAAAGGCCATTTGTGGCCTTCCTGAACTTCCAGTAGGCCCGTTTTTTCGCCCTCCCCGAGCCTCCACATGCACCCTGCATTTACCTGCATCCAAAACAGGCCACGTGGGGACTCCAGGGAGGGGAGGGGAGGGGTGGGTGGGGCCAGCCAGGAGTGGGATTTGGAGGTTCTCCAAACTGCACAGAATCTTAGCTAGAGGTTCTCCCGAACCCCTGCGAACCCCCAGCAGCCCACTCCTGGAATTAACCTATATTTTTGCTGTTGTTTTGTTTTTAATGGATTTGATTGTTTCCTCTTGGAAAGCAATAACAATAGCACTTAAGACTTGCATACTGCTTTTCAGTGCTTCGCAGCCCTCTCTTAGCAGTTTACAGAGTCAGCCCATTGCCCCCAACAATTTGGGTCCTCATTTTACCGACCTCGGAAGGCTTGGAAGGCTGAGTCAACATTGAAAGCAGCCAGAATACCCACCTCAAAATCACGGATTTGAGTTTTTCATATTTCTCGTTGTAGAATCTTCTTCGATCTAGGTAGGCTTTAACCTGCAAATTACTTTTCTCTCCAGTTTCTGTGGCCGACATGAAAGCGTTGCTGGTGGGCCGGGAATGCCCCCACACCAAGGAAAAGAGTTCGGGCAAGCAGAATAAGGTCAGCCAATGTCTCACTTGCACTGGGAGGATCTCCTTCCCTTACATCCCTTGCACACACACCCTCCCTCAAAAAAAACAACATTGAAATATGACTCTACATATTTAACAGCAGGCCTGAGGAGAAGGGGGTTCAGCCGGTACATTGTTCTGGGGCCCATGAAGCTCAAAGGGGGCCCATGAAGGGGGAGATATTTTAAAATTTTTACAAAACCAAATTTTTAAAAATGAAAAACAATATTGGATATATATACTTCATACTCTATACCGCCTTGTTTGACATAATCTTTATTAATCTGAAACTCAGTTATTTATGTAATTTATTGAACTTTAATTTCATGCCTTATTTATTTAAATTTGCATGTTTTGTTTCGTTTTTGAATATATTTTATATTTCAGTTCAGTTTATGAATGGTTTATGAAATGTCCAAATGCAAGGAAAAACAGAAACGTGATGAGATTAATAAAAAGGGGTGACAAAAGCGTTTTGCAATGGGAAATGGCTTTATTTTCACCATGTGGATGTCACACCCATAATTTGTGTGGAAATGGTCTTCAGGTCTCTGCCGCATATGTGCGGGGGGCGCGCACGCATACCCGGGGGGCGGGGGGCATATTAGTTTTGTTCCAGCACTTAATAATCCTCTCGGCGACAGTCGCTGGAGATTTCAGAGAGTTTGCAGCCATTGGATAGCATCCCTTTCTAGACCAAGGACTTTGACTTAGCTTGGGGTTGAGGGTGATCGTGATGATTGTTACTGCTGTGGTTTGATTTTTGCCCCTGATATTTTTTTTATCTTTTTGGTAAAGTAAAGGTGGACCTCCGGGTGGCCCCCGACCTTCGCTCCTTCCGCCGTGGGCTGAAAACGTGGCTATTTCATCTAGCTGCCCTAGACTGATGGGGTTTTTAATAGAACTTAATGGGGTTTTATTGGATTTTTTGTCAATTTTATCATGGACTTTGTTTTTAACGGTTTGTTTGTTTTGTTTATTGTTGTGAGCCGCCCTGAGTCCTGTGGAGATAGGGCGGCATATAAATCCAAATAAATAAATAAACAAACAAACATAAATAAATAAATAAATAAATGTCATGAATAAATAATGGAGTAGCTAGGCTTTGCTCATTCTTTAGTATCTATGGAGATTTTCAGTCATCCAGGTTATGGTTGTCCCAAATTTATTTTTCAAGAGGCAACTAGACTTTTTTTGTTTTTCCTTGAATTTGTTTCACTTCTCATCCAAGAAGCTTCAGAACTGAAGAAGCTCCTTGGATGAGAAGCGAAATGTCTTCAGGGAAAACCAAAGAACTGAAGAAGCTTCTTGGGTAAGAAGTGAAAGGTCTTCTTCCATTAACCATCCTGCTTTCCTCTCCTAAAACACTTGTTTCCCCTCCCTCAGGATCTTCTTGACCTTGCATTTTCCATAAGTTACGACGTTGGAGAGCATCTGAATTTCATTGCCGCTACACGATACGAGGTGAGTCACAGCAGGGAAACTGAACAGGCCAGCTGGGCTATAAAGAGTCCCCCCCCCCCCGAATCTCTATGCCAAATATGAAAATAGCTTTGGGGCATTCTGCACCTGAAATAAGATGCAGATATGCATAAACCTTCTGGAAAACTCATTCTTGTGGTTAGTTTTTCAAACTTTAAAAAACAAGACCTTGAGAAGAAATGGGAATTTTATTTGTTTGTTTGTTAGTTTGTTTATTTGTAAAATTTATTAGCTGCCTATCTTGCCACACGGTAACTCTGGCGGTTTACAATATTAAAAGAGCAAACTCTATAATTTATAATAATATAAACACAATACTATAAAACAGGGCTGAAATGTAAAATTTGTTACTACCGGTTCTGTGGGCGTGGCTTGGTGGGGGCGTAATGTGACTGGGTGGGCATGGCCAACTTTTTTTTTTAACTTTTAAAAGCATTTTTTCTACCACCTCTTTAGCTGAAAAGGTTGCAGAAAAAAATGCTTTTAAAAGCCTCTGACGATTCCAGCTGAGCCGCGCGATCATCAGAGGCTTTTTTTTTTTTAACTTTTAAAACAATTTTTTCGGCCAAAGAAGTTGTAGAAAAAATGCTTTTAAAAGTAAAAAAAAAAGCCTCTGATGATCTCGCGACTCAGCTGGACATGGGGGGGACGCAGGGATTTTTACTACCGGTTCTCCGAACCACCCACCGCCATTGCTACTGGATCGGGTGTTCCGGTCCGAACCGGGAGCATTTCACCCCTGCTATAAAATCAATCTAGTTAAAATATTCTGTGTTCTGGGAATACTCAGTCAAGAGAAGACTGTGGAGGTAATAGTATAGGAAAGTGTTCAATTCTTTCAACTTGCTGAAAATTGCTTCTTCACCCTCTCAGTTTTGCATTCAGTTTTTTTTTTTTAAAAAAGAGATGTTCTGGTTTCTGTTCCTGACTAGCTATGTTTTGCACCTGGCATGAGATCATGTTTGGCTTGTTTGCTTTGGTATAATATGGAACTTGCTGATGATGGTTTGCTATAGTTGAGAGCAGGGGTGAAATGCTCCTGGATCGGGCTGGATTGCCCAGTCCGGTAGCGATCTTAGCTGGTGGTTCGGCGATCTGGTAGCAATGGCGGAGCAAAGCTCCACCCACCCGCCCGGGTGTCATTACTTCCTGGTTTTAACCAGGAAGTAATGTGTTTTTTACCTTCTGTGCATGTGCAGAAGGTCTTTGCGCGCAGTGCATGTGCTTCCGAACCGGTAAGGAAGGTACGTAGATTTCACCCCGGTTGAGAGCTAAATTGGACATAAATGATTTCAACTGCTAGCCTCAAAATGATGATATAGAGCACTGCACACCAGAACAACTAGACACAAGGACAGTTTTTTTCCCGAATGCCATCACTCTGCTTAACAACTAATTCCCACAACACTGTCAAATTATTTACTAAGACTGTATTACTATTATTCTTCTCTTCCTTATTAGTATCTATCTCTTCCCACTTATTACTATAACCATGTTGCTTATATCTTTCAGTTTATATTGTTTTTACTTGTTTCCTAGTACGATTTGATAGCTTATTAGTAACCTTGACTTTCACTAAGGGTTATATCTTTTTATTCTCGATGAATGTATTTTATTCTCCTTATGTACACTAAGAGCATATGCATCAAAGACAAATTCCTTGTGTATCCAATCACACTTGGCCAATAAAAGGGCCTTGTGGCTCAGCAGACTAATAGCATTATGATTAACACCAGCTGTCTGCAATTACTGCAAGTTCAAATCTCACCAGGCTCAAGGTTGACTCAGCCTTCCATCCTTTCTAAGGTAGGTAAATTGAGGACCCAGTTTGTGGGGGCAATAAGCTGACTTTGTATAAATATACAAAAGGATGAAGCCTACTGCTTAACGCATTGTAAGCCGCCCTGAGTCTCCGGAGAAGGGCGGCATATAAATCAAATTTAAAAAAAAAAGAATTCTATTATTATTCTATTATTGCAGGATTATTAAGCATAGGAAAACAATGAGTTGTGTGAGTCAGGTTACTGTAGCCCTGGTTTAAAACAAAACACGTCTGTGTTTACGTCTTGTTCTCCTTCTGTGTATTAACTGAAGGTTGAAGGAACGACGTCTGATGAGATTTTATCCTCTTTCCTCAGTTCTGTTTGTGGACGGATGGGTTGAACGTGCTTCTCGGCCGGGAGATGGTCAGCGAAAGGATGCAGAGCGAATTGGATATCTTGCTGTCTATGGAGCTCAAATTGCGATTGCTGGATCTGGAGAACATTACCATTCCGGATACCCCACCCGACATCCCAAAGCCTCCCAGCAACTTAAATTTCTGCTATGACTTTACCCATATCGAACAGTAAGAGCTGTCCTTAGCACACAGTGCCCTCCCGAAAGCCGGATTGGGAAACGTGAGCACGGAATTTCCCTGCTTTCATCCCACGTTCCGATTGCTTCCTCTATGGTCACGTTTCACCCAAGTAGCATTTACTGTGACATCAAAGCCGGGGCAAACCACAGGTAAACCAATCCTGTTCAAACTGCACCTTGTCAAAGCATGGTTTGAAGACGAGCGGTGACCACAGATTGCCTAATTCAGACATCGCAGCAAATGAAGCGAGGCCAAGAGGAAGGAGTCGGGCAGCTTGTGGTTTGTTCACAGCCTTCCCAACCGAGCCTTGGTGGGGTGTGTGGTTTTTTTTAAAAAAAAAAAAAATCCTAGAAAATCAGTTCTTTTAATTAACGCTTCCGGATGCATGATTTTATGTGGGCTTCCTTTCAACCGAGGTGCCGTCAAAATCTGGAATGGGAATAGCTTTACCCAAGAGAGAGATAAGCTGGCAAAGAGACCTTAAGAATAGAAATTGAGCACTGTGAAAAGGGGAACAGAGAACTGAACAGCTACCCACTCACTCACCACGATATTTGTCTCTATTGAGCTAGCATCTGTAACTGGTGTTTGAAAGTTAGCTGTAAGAAAACAGACTCACATGTACACCAAAAACAAAACAAAACAAAAACTCACAAGGAAATTTGCCTGCCACCTAGATTGGCTTGTACTCTGGAGAGACCCCATTCCGCAATCTTTAGCATTATCCTACTGTAAAGGGTAGGGGATGCGGTGGTTCAGTGGCTAAGACGTTGAGCTTGTCGATGGAAAGATTGGCAGTTCAGCGGTTCGAATCCCTAGTGCTGCATAATAGAGTAAGCTCCCGTTACTTGTCCCAGCTTCTGCCAACCTAGCAGTTCGAAAGCAGGTAAAAAATGCAAGTAGAAAAATAGGGACCACCTTCGGTGGGAGGGTAACAGCGCTCTGTGCACCTTTGGCATTGAGTCATGCCAGCCACATGACCCTGGAGACGTCTTCAGACAGTACTGGCTCTTCGGCTTTCAAACACAGATGAGCACCACCCCCTAGAGTCAGGAACGACTAGCCCATATGTGCAAGGGGAACCTTTACCTTTACTGTAAAGGGTAGCCACATAGACTACCATTTGCCCAACAACACTTCCGACACTATTCATGCCACAACCTGCCTTAGCTTTTTACACGTTGTATAAGCTTAGAATTCCAGTTGCTGCCTGTGTGGAAGCTGGGAGAATGGGCTGGTGGCTGTTAAGAGGCAGAAAGTCATATTATAAATCAAGCTGAACCTTGATCTCAATTCCAGTGAGAACAAGACGGCCATTCGCTTCAGCAGCCTGAAAGAAGAATAAGCTTTAAGTTGGTTTCAGGTTCACAAATGGGTATCTGAATTCTCTCTGTTACCTGGTGTTGTTGTTTTTTTTCCCCCCAAAGGTTGGTTTGGAGTTACACTTCCCCGGGAATTACACACAAAGGAATTGGAGATGTGTAGGGATGGTGGTGGATTTCCTCAGTTTTCTTTTAAGAACTGGTGTCCTCCCTCAGGCAACTGGTCTCTTCTCCACCCCTTCTTAAGCTTGTGTGGTTTCCATGCTGTCGAATGCTTTCTCTGCCTTTTGGTACGTTTCGCACTTTACACTTTGCCCCTCTCGCTGTATAAGGATAGGAGGCTCCAATCTTCCCGAGCCAAGGGAGCAGTTCTGTTCAAACCAGGAGCACAATTAGCTTTAAGGGATGCGTTTAATTTTTTTTTTTTAATACTCGTGATAAATTTGCAAGTACGATGTACGGTACGGGGGAAGAGATTTCTGACTACCCCTCTTTAAGAACTTCTTTTTAGGGTACAGTATATATTCCTTGGTACTTAACAGTCACTACTGTAGCTTTTGAACGGTAGTATCAGCGGTCTCGATTCTTCCCCAACAGTAGTTGGGATTCTGGATATGCCATGAAACATGCAATTTTTTTTTTTAAAAAAAATTGCTTTTCCTTATTCCATTGGCCACCTTGTTCTATGCCTAAGATAGGTAGAGAATGGGGGATGAGGGTTCGTTTTGCATCACACAAGGCATTAAACCTGACCAGGGTTGGGCAACTATGCAACTTTATGACCTGTGGACTGCAACTCCCAGAATTCCAGAGGCAGCTGAAGTTAGAATTAGAATAACAGAATTGGAAGGGACCTTGGAGGTCTTCTAGTCCAACCTCCTGCTTAGGCAGGAAACCCTATACCAGTTCAGACAAATGGTTATCCAACATCTTCTTTAAAACTTCCAGTGTTGGAGTGTTCACAACTTCTGCAGGCAAGTTGTTCCACTGATTAATTGTTCTAACTGTCAGGAAATTTCTCCTTAGTTCTAAGTTGCTTCTCTCCTTGATTAGTTTCCATCCGTTGCTTCTTGTCCTGCCTTCAGGTGCTTTAGAGAATACCGTGTTTCCCCGAAAATAAGACCCTGTCTTATATTTTTTTGAACCCTGAAATAAGCGCTTCGCCTTATTGCCATGCGCTCAAAAGCCCGATTGGGCTTATTATCAGGGGATGTCTTATTTTGGGGGAAATAGGGTAGCTTGACTCCCTCTTCTTTTCTGGCAACTCCTGAGATATTGGAACACTGCTATCATGTCAAGTTGGAGTTGGAAGTCCACAGATGGTAAGGTTGCTTTAGCTGTCCACCTCTGAGCAAGGCAGCCTGTGAAGCTCAGCCTGAACCTAAGATTTCCTTGATGGACCAAGGATTGGCGCTTTCCCCTTTTAACGGACCAAGGATAAAGGCTCTTCGGCATCACTCTGTAAATGATGGGATTGGGACTAAGGGAAAGGCTTTTTTTGATAGTTCTTTTGTTTGTCTCTCTCTTAACCTATTTTGATAGGAAATGTGGCGGTTCTTTACTTCTTTTATGTACATTTGATGTATGTGTCACAGATTTTTTTTTTTTCCTCACCCCACAACAGATGTGGAATTCATTGCACTGGATCAGAAATTTTCAGGGTTTTTTTCTCCTTGCAGCTCTTTGCGTATGATTTAAGTCTTGCACCGTGAAAACTCTTCATAGGTTTAAGAACGAACTTCGTCTGCTTCAATGCAGGTAGCCCTTGACTTAAGACCACAATTAAGCCCAAAACATCTGATGCTAAGTGAAACATTTAAGTGAACTTTACCCCTTTACGACCATTCTTGCCACAGCCGTTAAGTGGATCTTAGGAGTTGCTAAATTAGTTAACGTGGGGGTTAAATCAATCTTGACCGTCCCGTTCACTTTGCTTGTCAGAAAGCCACAAAAGGGGAATCGAGTGACCCAGGGACATCGCAATCGCCATAAAGACATTTGCCAGGCATCCAAATTTTGATCACATGACCATTGCAATGGTCGTTAAGTGTGAAAAAACGGTCATAAGTCACCTTTTTCAGTGCCGTTGGAACTTTGAATGATCAATAAATGAACTGCTATCAAGTCAAGGATGACCTATAAACTGCTGAAAAGGGATTCCTGGGCATTCCCCCATTTTCTTCCTGCTCAGATGATTGTACTGTAACAAATTCACTGTGGTACTACCTTGGGCATAGAAACCTTTAATCATTAAAAAAAAGAGAGAAAGAACTACCTTTATGGCTTTGTTTGATTGCATGTAGTTGGGAGTTCCTGTATGGAGCACAAAAACTGGATGTTTTTAACATTTATAGATGGAGTCAGGGGTGGGCTTCAAAAATTTTAGCAAGGGGCTCTCTGCCTGGTTGCTGGGTGGGCGTGGCCATGGTGGGAGTGGCTTAGTCGGCTTCCTGCACCATGGCGGTATGTGGGTGTGTTTGCCCTCCCCGGGCTCCAGAAGCTTTCCTTGAGTGTCCAGGAGGGCGAATACGGCCTCCCCAGGCTCCGGAGGCTGGAAACTGGGCCATTTCCAGCCTTCCTGAACTTCCAGTAGGCCAGTTTTTCATCCTCCCCGAGCCTCCACGTGTGCCCTGCACTTGCCTGCATCCAAAACAGGCCGCGTGGGGACTCCTGGGAGGGGAGGGGTGGGTGGGGCCAACCAGGAGTGAGATTTGGGGGTTCTCCAAACTGCACAGAATCTTAGCTAGAGGTTCTCCCGAACCCTCAGCAGCCCACCCCTGGATGGAGTCCAAGCCCAGTGAGAACTTTGACCTTTTTTCCCCGCTCAGTTAGAAAAAGAAATGATTTGAGTAGTAACCTCTTATGCTGCAGTGGCAGATGCTTTGGGAATATTCTGTAGCCTAACATGGGCCTTCTGTGAAGGGTTACTGCTTGTGAAACAGAAGGAAATGGTAAAAGACAAATTGACCAATTATCTTTACCGGGGAATCAATAAGTCATCTGTAGTAAAATATCTGGCAAATAAATTTAAAAAAGTAAAGTAAAATAAGATATGCCTTGCAGGCAATCAAGATCAAAATGGTTGAAATCTGAAAAGAATTCTCTGCTCAACGCTGACTTTTCCCATTAGATCATCCTAAGATTTTGGGAGATCTAAGGGGGAAAGTTCCATCTTAATTCATTTTATGCCTCTGAGGGGATCATATTAGATGGTATTAGGATATTACTACATCTAATAATATTAGAGCATGTGGGACCATCACTCTTATTTTGTAATCTCAGTTTTGGGTAGATTTACCTTAATGGATCAAAACTCTGAAATCTATTTAGTGCATCCGGGGCTCCCATAAACAGCCGCTTGCTAAGCAGAGTACATCATTCAGGACTGTTTGATCGGTACAGAACAAAGTTCACACATCTTTTGGTGCCCTTTCCTTGTTGTAGTCCCCCAAATGTTCATGAAAAAGAAAAGGCTTTTAAAGTTGAAATGGTCAAACGATGTCATAAAACTCCAGCAGATATGCGAGAGACCATTTAATCATGCAATTCACAATTTCCCTTTTTATTTTTGTGGGAGTGGGCTGTTACACTGGTAAGCCTTTTCTTTTTAACTCTTGTGCAGAAAGCTAAATTCCAGGCACAACTTGAATGCCGCTCCCGGTGCTATTTTGCGGGAGGAGGCATCTGGCAGACCTCGGCTGTTTTTGGATGATAACTTGCAAGAGGGTTGTGGGAAGTGAAATCAAACACATAACTCTTAGCCAAGATGAGAGAGTTGGGTTTAATAGCCTGCTTTGTCTTTTGCCCCAATCTCCAAAGCACGGATAAGATGGCAGTCTTTTATTTGTGTCACTGTTTTGTATCTGACACACACAGACACACACAACCGCAGGTACAGAAACTGAGTCCCAGGTTTAGAAAGACGAGATGGATGCTATTGGAAAAAGTTGCTTTTTCACCCTGTTTCCGAGAAGTCAGTGGGATATCTCGCTGTGTCCGAAAGTCGAAGGATGCTTTGGTATCAGCGAGGAGGGCAGACTTTGAAACCTGGATGCAAATCCAGGTTTCCTCTAAAATTGACAAAGGGACCTTTAAGGATTGGCAACTAAGAATGTACTTATTCCGTCTGCGTAAGAGGGAATTCACAACCTTTAGAGGGGACAAAAAAGTGCCCATATCAAAGTAGGTATGAATAACAAGACTTATCCTTCCGTTCTTGTTGGGATACCACTCCCAGCACTTACCTCGTTCCAAACTCTTGCAGCAAATAAATATCTCTCATTCTGCTTGTAGAATACCAAAATTGCTGGCCTTACTCAATAACTTCTGGAAAATAGTCTTGGGACCTGTCTTCACTACCACGGAAGACGGGTTTTGCTTCCTTGATGGGGCTTGTGAGGCCCTAAGAGTGCAATTCATTTTCAGCCTGCTGCCTTCCCACTGGGATGGAGAAAAGTTAACCAAGGTGTCTAGGCTCACAACCCACAAGGGTTCCTCAAAGGGTGATGGAAAGGTCTGCTCCACCCACGAACCGTGACTGGATGCTGGTCTGGCTTTGAGGGGGCAGCTGCGACTGGAAGCGTTCTACGTCGGACATGCTGATCTTGCTGCACATGGAGACATCTAAGGACTTCAGCAGCTGGCACTCCTGACCGATGGACTTCAGGGTCCTAGAAAGGCAGAGGTGGGATTCAGCCGGTTCGGGCAAACAGGATGCTAATTTTATATCTGGCTTGCTGAACCGGTAGTTGCAAGGACTGGCTGGCCCCGCCCACCCCACCCCGCCCCTCCCAGGAGTTGCCATGTGGCCTGTTTTGGATGCCAGGTAAGTACAGGGCCCGCATGGAGGCACTGGGAGGGTGAAAAATAGGCCTCCCGGAAGTTCTGGAAGTCTGGAAACGGGCTTGTTTCGGGCCTCCGGAGGACCTCGGAGCCTGGGGAAGGCCGTTTTTACCCTCCCGTTGGCTCAAGGAAAGCCTCTGGAGCCGTTCTAAATAATTTTCCAAGATCAACTGAGCAGCCTTTAGGCCGCATGAGATGCCCCAAGCAAGGCATTCAGGTGACTCATCTCTTGCAAACTCTGCTCGCTTACCTGGGCGTCAGCTGGTTGCAGCCAGAAAGAACGAGATGCTGCAACCTGCACAAAGATTCAGCTGCCTCGGCAAAGCCTCTGTCCGTCAGGTTTGTGCAGTGGCTCAGCGAAAGGTGCTCCAAGCTCCGGCAGTTGCGCGCAATGGCGAGGAGACTGGTGTCGGTGATGTTGGGCACGAGGCTGAGGGAGAGGTGGCGAAGATCTGGGAAGCTAATAACCTGGAGAGGAAGGGCAGAACCAAATCTTGAATGAGGTGCGAGCCAGAGGTGGGTTTCGGCAGGTTCTGACCAGTTCTGGAGAACCGGTAGCGGAAATTTTGAGTAGTTCGGAGAACCAGTAAAAACCATCTCTGACTGGTCCCGACCCCATCTATTCTCTGCCTCCCAAGTCCCAGCTGATCGGAAAGAAATGGAGATTTTGCAGTATCCTTCCTCTGCCATGCCCACCAAGCCACCCACATAGAACTGGTAGTAAAAAAGATTTGAATCCAACCACTGGTACGAGGTGTAAATCAGGCTGATTATTTACCTTGGCTATGCTCATGTCCGTCAGCTTCCCGCAGGCGGTCAGATCCAGCTCTTGCAAACGGGTCAAGGCATTCAGAGAGGTTTGGCGCTGCTCTTGGGCCTTCTGTTGGTTGAGATTAATGACCATCATTTTATCCTGCTCCAGAGCCTGGGGTGGGGGCAGGAAAAACCCCATGTTGCCAAAGTTCCTGCTGAACTTTGGGCCAGCATCTTTCTGTCAAAGCAAGTCGGGAAGGGTGGGTAAAAGGGGGCAAAGCCTTTCTCGGTTGCTTAGATGGCCTTGTTCTGACCTAGGCTTCATGAGACAGTAAAAAGCACACAATTAGTCCCAAAAACCCTCTTTTTATTTCAACGGCTGTGAATTCTGTTCATTCCCAGCCTCTGATGAGTCACAAATAGTTTGTAAAGAGTCCGACAGAAGTCTGCCACAGTCCTTCGGGATAAGGCTGATAAGCACCCGCCTTTATCTCCCTTGGCATGCTGCTAAAGACCTAATTGGCAATTAGCTTTGCAAGGCCACACAAAGCACAGAGTCAAAACGGAGCTTCAGAATTTAAACCAACCAGCATGAACAAAGTTGCTTCCTGCAAAGGCTCACGTGCCTTTGCTCCTCCTTTATGTCTTATGGGAGGGGCCAATCATCTCCAAGCCTTACTCCCGAGTCGCCCCTTTTGTCTTAACTGTTCTTGCATTCTGCAGCTCTGCGTATGCACGCATTGGGAACAGGCTCCCCCTGTTCCTCTGCCTCGCTGACGTCAGACTCTGGAGGCTCCGAAGGCAGCACATAACTCCCAGATGGCCCTGGCCCTTTCTCTGCCTCCGATGCAAAGCTCTCATCTGAGCCTTCCCTAGACTCCAGGACTGTCCCATGTTCCTCCCCAGCCTTCTCACTGTCCGACTGTGCTGCCAGCTCCCTAGGCTGCTAGCATACCACAACAGGCCCGGTTCCCTTCCCCCTAATCAGGTCTGCCCTAATGGCCACATTGGCTGGGGAAGTGAAAGTCCACGGATCTAGCGGACATCCAGGAAAGGACCATAATGAAGTATGATACAGGAGCACTGATGCTAGGCCTCCAAAACACGAAAAGGGAATTGGCGGCTTGCAGGCCACTCCTGTAGCTATTTCAACCTCTCGTCACAGGGTAACTTTCTCATTGTCACCATGGAGGAAAGCTCTTTTTTCCTCAGTTAGGTTTTGTAAACATTTTAGGTGCTTGTGCAAGTGCTCACCACCCAAAAAATGAGCTCGGCCATTAGACAAAAAAGTCTGTTTGTGAGCTGACGGTGAGAACAATTGATCAATGGAACAATGTGCCTCCAGAAATTGTGGGTGTGCTCCATTACTGGAGGTGTTCAAGAAAAGACTGGACGTCTATTTGTCCGGGATGATATAAAGCCTCCTGCCTTGGGTAAGGGGTTGGACTGGAAGACCTCCAAGGTCCCTTCCAGCCCTATGACTCTATGATTGTGTATTTCTATCAATGATGTCCTCTCACCTCTTTGGCGCTTTCACGCTCCTCTCTGGGCTCCTCGATCCCCAGCAAGCCCCAATCGGTCAGTTCTTTACACCAGGCCAAGCGGAGGACTGTCAAGAGTAAAAGGCTGGAAGCGATGGCTTGGATGCTCCGGTTAGAAAGCGACACACAAGACGACAGATCCAAAACCCGCAGGTTCTTGCTTAGAGCTTCGGCCAGAGAGAGCACTGTGCTGTCCTGCAGAAGAAGAAGAAGGAAGGAAGGACGATTGGGTTCATGTTACAATTGAACTTCCCACAGGGGCTTCAGGGAGGGCATGGCTCTCCGTGAATTTCTGCTGGGGGAGTTTCACATATAGGTAATCCTCCATTTAGGACCAGTGACATAGGGACTGGTTGAAGTCATGATGGATTCCAGCAAAGGGACTTTGTCAGGGTAATGAAGATTTAAAGCTGACCAGCCATTGTAAGGCTGTGGACCAGGATGATGAACTGAGGATGAGTCAGCAAGGTTATTGCCCTTTTATGACTGAGGATGTGTCAGCAGCGTTATTGCTGCTGTCTATATAAACGAGGCCATGAGAGGGCGTCTCTCTCTCTCTCTCTCTCCCCTCATGTATCTGCATTGTAGTTCTCTGTGTAGAGGTGAAGAATGATTGCTTGTCTGGTATGTGCATGCAGGCATGCGGTAAGTAGAACAGGGCACGAGGGGGGGTGATCAGCTGTGGCGCGCAATCTTTTTTTTACTTTTAAAAGCATTGCTTTTAAAAGTAAAAAAAAAAAGGCTCTCATGATCACACGGCTCAGCTGGGCATAGGGGGTGGGCAGGAATTCTTGCTACCAGTTCTCCGAACCACCCGCCACCATCGCTACCAGATCGGGTGATCCGGTCCGAACCAGGAGCATTTCACTTCTGAGTTCGATTCTCACCAGTTCAAGGTGGACTCAGCCTTCCATCCTTCCGAGGTGGGTAAAATGAGGACCCAGATTGTTGGGGGCAAGTGGCTGACTCTGTAAATCACTTAGAGAGGGCTGTAAAAGCACTGTGATGTGGTATATAAGTCTAAGTGCTACTGCTATTTCTTTCCCCCGGAAACTAGTGATTACTTTCAGTTTCCAGCAAAAAAACACCCCATTGCAAACGAAGGGTTTACTTCATGCAACTCCTGTGTTCACTTGACGACAGTCGTAAAATAGGGTCTGGTCGTGTGATGACCTGTTTTACGCAATCCACAATTGAAATTGAGAGCTCAATTATGGCCATAAGTCTAGGACCACCTGGATTGCATGAAGTCAATTATTTAACCATAGTTTAGTGAAGAAAGCACTTAACATGGGATCCACATGTTATATTAAGCTAAAACTAAACCAGCTCATTATGGTTTAGCACAGTGTGTGGACCAGCGGTTGAACCGTACCGCTGTCCTAAAAGAAATAAATTAAAGAACCTTCACCGAACTTACCCTTAGTAATGAACAAAAGGCAATGTTCAAAGATTTCAGCTTGGGAGGTCTCGTGTTAGCGCCAAAAGCTTTCGCGAGCTCACTGCAGTTCACCAGACTGCATTCAGACACGTCTAAGATCTGGAGATGCTTCAGGTATGACATTCCCTGGAAGCCAACATCGGTCATTCGTGGGAGCTTCCCCAGGCGCAGGCACCGAAGTTCTAGAAGCCGGGAATTGATGGCCAGCCCAGCCCGGTCCGATAGCTCAGAGCAGCTGCTGAGGTCCAGCGTGGTCAGATGAGGCTGGTGCTGACACAGGATGCTCACCGCCTCGTTGGTCAGATCCCGGCAAGCCTGCAAGATGAATTCCTGCAGCTGCAGGTTCTCCACTTGGACCAGGGTCCTCATCGCCTGGCTGTTAATGTTGGTGCCGCTCAAATCCAGAGATTTCACGCAAGTGGCTCGCCGGCTGAGAAAGTGCAGGAGGTTGCGGAAAGACAGCAGGGCCGAGGAGTTGTAGTCGTGGGAGCCGCTGTAGCTATCGAACTCAAAGGTAAGGTGGCAGCGGGCCAGGACCAGCTTGGCCAGCTGCGGACAACAGCTGGCCAGGCGGTTGAAAGTGAGATCGGACAAGTACCTCACGCTGGACAGGTTCAGTTCCTGTAAATTGGCTAGCGTTTCTTGGGCTTGCAATAAAGTCTCTTTTTTGGAGAGCAGGGTGCCGGACATGAAGATGCTGTTGCAACTGCTAAGATCCAGGGCCACGAGGCTGGGGCAAGCCAGTAGGAGCTCCTCAAAGCTGGCTTCGGTCAGGCAGCTGCCGTTCAGGCAGAGACTACGCAGATGAGGGCCCAGGTAGTTGGCAATGCATTTGATGACGTCCCGGGAAGTGGTAGAGCTGTCCAGGTTCGCCATCTTGAGGTTGCATACGCGCCTTTGGGCCAAGGACCGGATGGTACCAAGGGAAGCGGAGGTAGCTGGGATGTTGTAGAGGACATTCTCCTAGGATTGAAGCAAAGCAGGTTCTGTCATGATGACGTACAAGTAGCCCTTGACTTACGATAGTTCGTTTAACAACAGGTAGCAAAGCCTGGGGAAATGTGACTTACAGCGCACCCTTGAAGTTACAGCTGCTGCATAACCATCCCTCCCCACAGTCACGTGATCGCAATCCAGGTGATAATGGAATCACGATTTGTGACCTTCCGAGTTGACTTCCAACAAGCATATTTGTCTGAAATGATATAGGACCGGGATGGTGAACCTATGGCATGCGTGCCACAGGTGGAACACGTAGCCATATCAGTGGGCATGCGAGTTCATCTCTGGCGCGTGCCAGCTGATTTTCAGGTCTTCTGGGCCTACTTCCCTAGAAGTAGGGAAACAGGTTGTTTCCTACCTCCGGAGGGCCTCGGGGGGTGGTGGGGAAGGCCCATTTTTCTCTCTCACCTGGCTCTAGAGCCTCTCTAGGAGTCTGGGGAGGGCGAAAATGGCTTTCCCCACCTTCCCGGAGGCCCTCCAAAGGCCAGAAATGGCCCATTTGCCAACTTCCGGTGGGACCGGAAGTTGGCAAACGGGCTGTTTTCGGCCTCCGGAGGACCTCCGGGAAGGTGGGGAAGGCCGTTTTCGGCCTCCCCAGACTTCTAGAAAGGCTCTGGAGCCAGGTGAGAGAGAAAAATAGGCATACCAGGCCATCACGTGCCAGAAGCAGGGGGGCGGGTTTCACGCATGCATGCGTGGGGGCGGGGTACATAGAATTATGGTTGTGGGCATGTGCACGCTTGACACCCCTCCCCCTCCTGGCGCGCGATGGCAAAAAGGTTAGCCATCACTGGTATAGGATTTCCTGCCTGGTTGGACTAGAAGACCTCCAAAGTCTGGTCTGGTCTGTCAGTTGGGGAAGCTGGATTCGCGTAACAATTCCACGATTCATTTAACAATTGTGAGATTCGTTTAATACATATAATGTTTTACTTGATAACCATGATAAAAATGGCCGTAAAAAACGAGTCTGGTCATGTGATGACTCGTTTTACAACTGTAGCAACTTGCAATGGAAATTGCAGTCCCAATTGTGGTTTTAAGTCAACTACCTACTGTATATTCCCAAGGAGGCCAATTTGATATACCGTACTTCCTAATTGATTGCCAATATCTTCCTGTTGTTTGGAGCCACATTTTATAGATGAAGAGGGAGGATTTTTGGATGTTCTTCTTTTAAAGAGAGGAATTTGAAAAGGAGATCTGGGAAGTGAAACGCTCTTATTCTCATCTTTCAAATCTTGTAAAATGAGCCAATCTTCCCCACTGTAACATATCATATTAACATACGGTCACTGGCAAATTGAACGGCTGAGATGTTGCTCCCAAATCAGTAAAAATTACCCAATCCTGAAACAAGGGAGATTTTCCAAAAGGTGATTGCCTTTGGAAGGAATAGAAAGCCTGTATTCAAAATTGTTTCTGCTTTGCACAGGTCACCTTCAAAAAGTAAGGGGAGCCGAATGTCAATTCGCAAAGCATCCCTGGCCTGCTCTTGAGCTGCCATAAGCAAGGAGGACAGGAAACCGATGAAGCAACATGGCTCAAAAGGCAGGAGCACATTCAAGGCATATCTTTCTCAAGGCTGTCTCCCAGGGTTACCCACAGCGCCCTGAGGGGAGTAATCTCTACAACCCGCGAAATTGCTCCATTGGCGAATGTGATTGATGACACATGCTGGGGGGGAGGAGGGAAACAGGGTCATGATTAGGGCGGTAAATTACGTGGGGTCAGAGTTGGCTTCATTTGGGTATGTGCCGACATGGAGCTCCTAATAAATAACTGGATTTCTTTTGAAGCTTGGCTCGAGGCTCATGATTTAATTAGGGCATCCGTTGGAACCCTGGCAGCGTAGGTGAGTGTGTTTAAGCCCACAAAGGTTTTACCTGTCGCAGAGAATCTTGGGCTGCAAAATACCAGGTTCGGTCAACCAGAGACGCCTCTTTTCTGTCAGAAATAGGCAGGAAGCTCAAGATGTAAGCGATGACCTATAAACGAGAAAGCAGAGGCCAATTTAGCTGTTCATACTGGAAAGAGATTCAATTGACCCGATGGGAAACGTCATCTAAAAGTTCGTATCCTCATGCTGAGATGCTTGTTACGCTCCATCATTGGAGACAAGAGAATTTAATTAACGGAGGAAGGACTGGAAAAACATAGCGCTTCCTCACATCGTGCTCTTGTGAAGCGAAAATTGAATACATTGGTCGGGATGACAATCACAAATGTTGGCATTTGGACACAGTAAAATACTTGAAGGTCTGTCGCAAGGAAGAGGGGGAGTATTCTCCATAGCACCTGTGTGCAGGGTGGGGAAGGCCGTTTTTGCCCTCCCCAGGCTCCTTGGAGGCTTTCTTGGAGCCTGGGGAGGGCAAAAATGGCCTTCCCCACCCTCCGGAGGCCCTCTGGAGGCCGGAAACAGTCTGTTTCCCGACTGGTTTCGGAGCTGAACTAGGGCAATGCTTGCTTGCCCACCAATATAGCTCCATGTGCCACCTGTGGCATGCGTGCCATAGGTTTGCCATCACGTTCCTATGACAACAGGCAGTCCTCGTCTTACGACCACAACTGAGGCCAACATTTCTGTTGTTAAGCAAGACATTTGTAAAGTGAGTTTTGCCCCCATTTTGCGACCATTCTCGTTACAGTTGTTACCGCAGTTGTTAAATTAGTAACAAAGTCGTCCAGTGAATTTTGCTTTCCCCATTGCATCTGCTCGTCAGAAGGTCACAAAAAGGGGATCACGGTGGACACGGGACACCGCCACGGTCATAAATATGAACCAGTTGCCAAGCATCTGAATTCTGATCATGTGACCATGGGGAATGCTGCAACGGTTGTGTGAAAAACGGTTTTTTCAGTGTCATTCAGAGGTAGATTTCAGCAGGTTCTGACCAGTTCTGGAGAACCAGTAGCGGAAATTTTCAGTAGTTTGGAGAACCGGTAATAAAAATTCTGACTGGCCCCGCCCCCATCTATGCTCTGCCTCCCAAATCCCAGCTGATCGGGCGGAAATGGGGATTTTGTAGTAACCTTCCCCTGGAGTGGGGTGGGAATGGAGATTTTACAGTATCTTTCCCCTGCCACGCCCACCATGCCACACCCTCCACCCACAGAACCGGTAATAAAAAAAATTTGAAACCCACCACTGGTGTCGTTGTAACTTTGAACGGTCACTAAACAAATTGTTGTAAGTCGAGGACTACCTGTATTTCTTCCAGAATTTAAATTGACACCAACTGAATCATGGGATGGAAGTCTTCAGATATACAAATATTTTGAACATTGATTGCCATAAAATCCAGAGCAATGCTTTTTGATGTAAAAAGGCTGCCTCTAATTTGCCTCTACATTTTGACTATCTGAACAGTATGTTAACTGTTGAAAAAGGAAATATCCGATTCTCTTCTGCTTTGGCTTAATATAGCGAGAGTGGAATTAATTTCAGATGTTCGTATGATGTGAAACCACGTGGTTTAGAAGAAGAGGGAAGCCTTCTACGAATCTTATTATCCACTTTTTTTCAGTTTAATTTGCTAATGAAATGCCACAGGCTGCTGACTTTTACAAAGAGCCGGATGTGATAAAGCTATAAAACGGTAAATAATTTACTGTATTTGTCTCTGCACAACAACAAGCCATTGTATGTGTGAACAAGTCTGAGAACAGCAGCCACTATCCATAAGAAAACAATTTCATTACAGCACTTGTTTGTTTTACCTGGATTAGGGGAGGGGGGAAACATCTCTCGTTCAGGATTGAGGTTGATGAGTTTTTATGTTTACCCATGTTGGGATTTGCCATAAACCTGTTCTGATCTAGATAAGATGTCACCATCAAAACCAAAAAGTATTTTGAGAAATAATTAAAGTAAGCTATAAGCCACTGTTTACAAAGCTCCAGTTTGTTGGGCTCCTGCAACTGGCAATGCCTGAATCAGACAATTTACAGTTTATTTTAGCACCAGGTAATAAAACCAGTCAGAATTTTTGTTAATATTGCTAATTATAAAGGTAAAGGTTTCCCTCGCACATATGTGCTAGTCGTTCCCCACTCTAGGGGGCAGTGCTCATCTCCGTTTCAAAGCCGAAGAGCCAGCGCTATCCAAAGACGTCTCTGTGGTCATGTGGCCGGCATGACTCAACGCCAAAGGCGCACGGAACGCTGTTCCCTTCCCACCAAAGGTGGTGCCTATTTTTCTACTTGCATTTTTTATGTGCTTTCAGACTGCTAGGTTGGCAGAAGCTGGGACAAGTAACAGGAGCTCACCCCGTTACGCGGCGCTAGGGATTCGAACCGCTGAACTGCCGACCTTTTGATCGACAAGCTCAGCGTCTTAGCCACTTAGCCACCGCGTCCCAGTAAGCTAATTATAGAAACAACTAAATGATCTGTTATTCTATCTTCTATCTATCAAGTCTTAAATAGTTTATGAAGTTTTGAACAAAGAAATCATTAAAAAATGATGTTTAACAGTGTTTTGTAAAAATTCTATAAAATCATTTTGCTAAGCAACTTTTTCAAGGATCGGCTTTCATCCTAGAACAGCTATGCTTGTTTTAAAATAAAAAGGGACACGTTTTTAAAAGCAATTGTGCTCAAAAGGCAACAAGTTATCTCAATGGGAAATTAAAAAAGGAGTCAGGTGTTTGTTTTTTTACATATATGCAGTGACATGTTTATTAAATGTTTTGAGGGGAGAGTGCTACAAAGCACTTCAGGAGATTGGTGTCTGGACTGGGGTTGGTTTTCTTTCTTTAAAGCAGTTTCCGTTACATGATGAGAGTTTGTGGCCCAAACCTTGCTATGGTAAAATGATTATTTTCACGCTAAGTTCCTACAGCAACATTAGGCAGTTTTTGATGGACTGATTCAGTGTATTACCTCCATGCCTTCCAAATAGGATTTTATTACCCACTTTAGAATTCCAGTTTCAGACAGTTGTGTATCTGTCCGAGGAATTTATTTATTTATTTAATATAATTTATATGCCGCTCTATCTTCATAGGACTCAGAGCGGCTCACAACAAGTAAAAACAAAGCCAATAAAAGACATAAAATACATAAGTATACATACATAAAATACATAAATGTATAAATATATAGTTTAAACATATATTAAAACCCATTAAAATAATCAAAAAACTCCTCAGTCCAGGCTGGGCGATGTGAACAGCCATGTTTTTAATTCGCGGCGGAAGGCGGGAAGGTCAGGAGCCAACCGAAGCCCCAGGGGTCACAAGCTCTAGTATTAGAGGAAATTATTTTTATCCCCCATTAATGTGGTTATCAATCTGTTCTGACCTAGGCTTCCCAAGAGCATGACAAAACCCCTTTTTATTAAATATTAAACTTGTCCTGACAAAACCCCTTTTTATTAAATACTATGAATTCTTCTCATTCGCATCCAGCAAAGTCTTTCAAGGGAGAATTTACAGTCACAGACCTTATCTGGCTTGGAGAGCTGCCAGGCCGGTATCTTCAAAACTTGGCAAGAAGTCTCTGTCACGAACCAATTAAGCGAATTAATTGTCTCCTGCAAACTCCCCTCCCCTTTCGCTCCTCTTTATTCCCTATGGGAGGGGCCATTCACTGTTCACCTGTGGCTTTACTCCTGAGTCGACCCTTGTTCCTTAGCTGTTCCCTTCTCCTGGCAGCTCTGCGCATCTGCACACTGGGAACAAGCTCTAGCTGTTATTCTGCCCCACTGATGTCCGACTTGGAAGGCAGCTGACAACTATCAGACGGCCCTGGCCACATCTCTGCCTCTGACGCAGAGCCCTCATCAGAGCCTTCCCCAGACTCCAGGACCGGCCCATGTTCCTCCCCAACCTCCTCACTTTCTGAGTCTGCCACCAGCTCCGCTGGCCGGCCACAAACAATCTTCATTCATTCCTTGACCCTGATGCCATGGTTTGGGTTATCTAGTTATCTACTCCTTGATGAATGTGAAAATTGTCCTGCTGTTTAAACACGACATAAGCCAATTTTCATGTACAAACAGGTGGATTCTTTCATTTAAAAGGATTTCCAATGCAAGAACAGATATATATAGCATCCGCATGTAATTATCTCCTGAAGCATTTTGTTCAGCACCATCCCATTTTCCTCCTCCACGACTCTGCACTGCAGTTTTTCCCCCAAGCATTTTTTAAAATCAAAAATCAAAAATATTGCTTTATAAGCAATAACCAGAATAATCATTCCAGCCATGACAACCAATAATCCTCCTTTGTCCCCCTTTTTAAAACACTATTTAGCATAAATCCCTACAGCAGCCAGATTGAATATCATCAAATCCTGCAGCTGGAAAGCAAGCATCCCAAGCCACATCTAGTAGTCCAACTTTGGGCAAGCCACACCACCATCCAGAAGCCGGGCTGCCCGGCTTCTTCTTCAAAACCGGGCGCGATGGAGAACACGCCACCCCTGTAAGGTAGGCTTGTTTCGCTCCCCTGCGCATCTTTTAACCGTTAGGAAGTTTTTTTTTTTCCTTATGGGGAAGCACCCGCAAATGATGCACGCGGCTCAAAGATCAAAGAAGGAAAAAATGATAATAACCCGGAGGAAGAGAAATAGGGACATTGAAAGAGCAACCAGCGGGAAAATAAAAGCCTGACACGCGTTTGCAGACACGTCTGAATGCAATCATGCGGGTCAAGTGCGGAGCAAACCTGGGAGGACTCCACCCGAGCAGCATATCCGCGTCCTTGCTCGCCCTTACCTCTACGGGCAGCCTGCAGGCGTCCATCGCCGGCCGGAGGTCATAAGACGAACGAAAGAGAAGAGATGGATAAAAGAAACGGCGCCGCCTCCAACGGCCGGCCCCGCCCACGCCCCGCCCACTAGCTCCTCCTCCTCCTCCTCCCTCGCGTTCCAGGATCCCCAAGACGACGGCCGCGATGCTTGTCGGGAACTGTAGGCACTCAAAAGAGAAAAGCGTGTCTTGGGCGGCGCTGATTTGTGACGCCAATGTCCCCGCGCCGGAAATCCCGCTGTGTTGAGTTGGTGGTGGACTTGCCTGCGTGCCCTGTTAGGCTGGCCGGGGAGTCGTCATGGCGGTGAGTCGGGCATCGGGAGACGGGATCAAGCCGGGGCGAGAGAGGGATAGTTAAATCAAGATCGAGGAATGTGATAATTTAAAAAAAAAATTATTATTATTTTTAAAAATTGCCTTTTATTCTCTTCCCCCCCCCCCGCACAGCCCAAAGGAAAGGTAGGAACCAAAGGCAAAAAGCAGATATTTGAAGAAAACAAGGATACGCTCAAGTTCTACCTACGAATCATCCTAGGGGCGAATGTGAGTATGGGGGCGCTGGATCTCGGAGGGTGGGTGGGAGATGAGCCAGGGCAGCCTGCTTATTTTTTGCTCAGGGAGGAAGATCTGCGCTTCTGAAAGGCTGGGTATTCTGAGCAGCCCACCAAAACCTTTGTCATCATAACTGATGTTTATTGATTGATTGATTGATTGATTGGATTTATATGCCATCCTTCTCCGGAGACTCAGGACGGCTTACAATGCGTTAAGCCTTGGTAGCGCAGCAGACTAAAGCACTGTTATTTTATTTATTTATTTATTCATTCATTCATTCATTCATTCATTCATTCAATTTCTATACCTCCCTTCTCCCGAAGGACTCAGAGCGGTGAACAATTAAAATAACATACATATAAAATGTGAATATAAGATGATTAAACCAATTTGGTTCATCGGTTAATTAACATTAACATCATTATTAACATCAGCTGCCTGCAATTACTGCAAGTTCAAATCTCCACCAGGCTCAAGGTTGACTCAACCTTCCATCTTTTCTAAGGTAGGTAAATTGAGGACCTAGATTGTGGGGGCAATAAGATGACTTTGTATAAATATACAAAAGTATGAAGGCTATTGCTTAACGCATTGTAAGCTGCCCTGAGTCTTCGGAGAAGGGCGGGATATAAATCAAATAAAAAAAAAAAGCAATAGCCTTCATCCTTTTGTATATACCTGCTTAGTAGGGCTTTGCCGTCCCTCCCCCCCCGAAGTGGTGTTCTTTTTTATACAAAGTCAGTTTATTGCCCCCACAATCCAGGTCCTCATTTTACCTACCTCGAAAGGATGGAAGGCTGAGTCAACCTTGAGCCTGGTGAGATTCGAACTTGCAGTAATTGCAGGCGGCTGGTGCTACTTAACAGCACTTTAGTCTGCTGCACCACCAAGGCTCTTAGTTATCAGCTTATAGTGGACTATAGAAGGAATAGATCAGAAATCCAGCCCTTGCTTATCAATGGAGACCGAGTGAAGCAAGTGGCCAGTTTTTAAGTTTCTGGGTGTTATCATAAAAGAGGACCTGAGCTGGGGAGCTCACATTGCAGCACTGGTCAAAAGGGCCCAGCAGAGATTATACTACCTGTGACTTCTCAGGAAACAACAACTGAATGAAAAACTGCTGGTGGCCTTCTACTGCTGCACCATAGAGAGTATTTTAACTTACTGCACTGTATGTGCAGTATGATTTGTCAATTGTATGATTTGCTGATTGCACGGTGGCAGATAGGACAGTGCTCCAGAGAGTTAACGTCATTGCCCAGAGATCATTGGTTGCCCTCTCCCCTCTTTGGAAGAGCTTTATAGCTCCCGCTGTTTTAAGAAAGTTCAAAACATTCTTAAAGATCCATCTCATCCTGGGCACCCTTTTTTGTTGAAGTATTACCATCTGGCAGATGGTACAGGACAATAAGAACATGGACAGATAGGCTGAAAAACAGCCTCTACCCCAGACCAGTAACTATATTTAATTCTACTGTATAGTGCAATATTAATGCAATATCAGGGGTTTTCAATTCAATTGCGTAGAATGTGAAGGATGTGTCTTTTTGTTTTATTTTTATAGTTTTCTTATGTATGATGTACACTGAAGATGGCATTTAATTTTGTTGTAGGAGGTGCAATGACAATATTAAATTAATCTTAAATCTTTTTTTAAAAAAGCTGCAGTTGTAGCTTTCCCTCCATTGGTGGCAGCAGTAGCTGCTCAAGTCTCAGTCCATGAAGTCCTATTTCTGAAGGTAAAAAGTGGAGTTGAAGTTTGATTGGGTGATTTACATGTTTAGATTTAGAATACTTTTAGACCAGTGTTTGTCAACCTTGGCGACTGAAAGATATGGGGTCTTCAGTTCCCAGAATTCCCCGGGGCAGCATTCCCAGGACCTAGAACATAGAACATCATCAGTGTTGGAAGGGATCTTGGAGATTGAAGTCCACACATCTTAAAGTTGTCTATAGTTTGAGAAATGGCTTTAAACAAAGAGCTCAATGTCTGTTCCTCTTTCTCTCTTATTTTGATATCCCTTGCTTCCAGGCCATTTACGGAATTGTCAACCTTGGGATCTTTTACATAACAGCCAGCATTTGGACATGGGTGAGTTCTATATATTTTCAGACCGTCATTTCTTTTAAATCAGGGACTGTCAGTGTGTGTTGCACATTGAGAATTGGGGGGGGGGGAAGGGTGATTCAGGAGTGTTCTTTATGTTTCACTCATCGAAAGAAAAGTTATTTATCAATCTGTTTAAAATATTAGCTGGGAGAATATGAGAATAATATCCAAATGAGGAGGTGATAAGCTGGGAAAGCAAAGGGAAATCATCAAAGCCATTCAAAAGTGAAAGTTAGAATATTTTGGACAGGTGATGCGACACCCAGAAAAATATGGCATCCTTCACTTAATCCTCCAGGGAAAGATTGAAGGCAAATAAGGTCCAGGCAGAAAAAGAACATCATGGCTTCAAAACCTAAGGGACTGGTTTGGACAAAACTCAGCAGCATTTTTTCATGCGGCTGTTGACAAAAATAGGATTGCCAACATGATCGCCAATGTCCGATGATGGATATGGCACAAGAAGAAGGAGAATATAAGATTCACATTCAACTGCCATCCCCCTGTCCCCCCTAATCCTCCACAGCTGAGATCCTGTATCATGTTTGTAAACTTGGGAGGCTCCACATATAACCATCATTTTTCCATTAGAACTGTCTTAATCCTTAGCAGAAGTGCTTGCATCCAATTGTGCCCAGTAATCCTGGCTAAAAATATTGCACCAGCCAGAAAATATATTTGCTTTCATGTCTATCTTTGCCAAGTACAAACCTTTGTGTACTTCTCAATCTTTGTGTACTTTACTGAAGTAGTATCGCCAAAGTAGGAGTATCTCCAAAGGGTTTTACTGTTTTTTCCTGGGTGATTTTCATATTCTCCTTTTAGGTTGCCTTTGTGTTCAGCTTGATGGTCTATGGGGCCAGTTACCAATCCATGAGGTCAATGGCCAAGCCTACTTTTGCAGAGGGCGGCAGCCTCGCCGATGGTGGAATTGATCTGAATATGGAGCAGGGAATGGCAGAGTGAGTGTCAACACTACCTAAGTCCAGGTGAGCAGATCCTGCTGCCTGAGTGCATACGTAGTTTTCTTTCATAGCCTCAACCAGTGGAGGGACACACTGGTCCCAGGGTCACCTGCATCTCCTTGTGTGTGAGACACGCAAAAGTTCCGCGTTTTTAATAGAATGGTAATTTTTAACATTACAGTAGTGGCCAAAATTGTGGAAACCTTTTGGGAAAAGTGTATTTTCTAAAACTAGTTAATAACACCACTTTTTTTTTTAGTAGTACCATAAAAATATATATCAATGGAAAGATAATTTAATCAAGAATGTAACGCAATAACTTTTATGAAGGATTTGCTATTAGAATAGCAGTTACAGTATAAAGAACAAAAGTGAAACACGTAGAAAAAAACGGATATACGAAAATTATCACCATGTCAGTTAATACTTTGTTGGGTAACCTTTAGCATGAATTACAGCCTTACAATGTCTTCCCGTGGAGTGAACCAAGTCTTTTAGTTCTGCAGCTGTTATCATGTGAAACCAAGTTTGAAAGATTGCTTCTATTAACTGGGTTTTATTGCTGGGTCGCTTCTGACAAACAATTTTCTTTAGACAGCTCCAGCTCTGGAAGAGCTCTGGAAGGCCTCTTTCTGGCCTCCAGAGGGCCTCCGGAGCCTAGGGAGACCGTTTTCGTCCTCCTGGAGGCTTGAGGAAAGCCTCCAGAGCCCAGGGAGGGCAAAAATGTCTCCTCCCTTGTGGTCCAGGAGGCCAACTAAGCCACGTCCACCATGGCCACGCCCACCCAACAACCAGGCAGAGAACCCCTTGCTAAAATTGTTGAAGCCCACCTCTGATTGTAAGTCTTTCCCCCCTCTTCTCATGTCAATCCTGTTCAGGCACATTCTAAATTTTTCATCCTCCGTACCTTTTTTTAAAATTTTTTTAAAGCCAGTCTTTTTCGTTTCTGGGATGGAACGTTGGAGAACAATAGAAGACGCT
Source organism: Arizona elegans (assembly GCA_022577455.1). Classification (NCBI taxonomy): domain Eukaryota; kingdom Metazoa; phylum Chordata; class Lepidosauria; order Squamata; family Colubridae; genus Arizona; species Arizona elegans. Next base: position 9,109,745 of record JAKOOJ010000014.1, read on the forward strand.
GAGACTTTTTATCTTCTGCCCTAATAAAAATCGGTCTTTTTTTTTTTTCCTACCCTCAGGCATCTGAAGGATATGATCTTGCTTACCGCCATTGTCCAAGTGCTCAGTTGTTTTTCCCTCTATATGTGGTACTTTTGGCTCTTGGTAAGTTTCTTTTCTTATTTATTTGTCCACAGCACATTCTTCCTCTTTGCAGCTATGTCAGGGAGCCAGTTTGGGTAAAGCACCGAGCTAGAAAGCAAGAGACCATGAATTCAAATCCTGCTTTAGTCTTGAAAGCCAGCTAGATGACCTTGGGCCAGTCAGCCCAATCCACCTCACAGGGTTGTTGCCAGTGGTGAAATGTAAAATTTGTTACTACCGGTTCTGTGGGCGTGGCTTGGTGGGGGGTAGTGTGACTGGATGGGCGTGGACAACTTTTTTTTTTTTTAAACTTTTAAAACCTTTTTTCCTACAACCTCTTTGGCCGAAAAATGCTTTTGTAGAATTTTGTAGAATCCTACAAAAATGCATTTATGTAGAAAAAATGCTTTTAAAAGGCTCTGACGATCCCAGCTGAGCCGCGCGATCATCAGAGGCTGTAAAATTGGGCGGAGCCCTGTGATGACTCAATCACTGCATTGTTTAGAGATGGACGTTCTGGTCTAATGGTCGTAAGTCAAGGAGCACCTGTAGAATTGATTAAAATAAAATAAAGCGGATGAAAATAAATGGAATGTAAATGCCCACCATTCATAGAGAAGAGCGGAGGTGGCACGGTGGTTAGAATGCAGTACTGCAGGCTACTTCTGCTACCTGCAATTTGGCCGTTCAAATCTCACCAGGCTCAAGGTTGACTCAGCCTTCCATCTGTCCAAGGTGGGTAAAATGAGGACCCAAATTGTTGGGGGCAATGAGCTGAGTCTGTAAACTGCTTAGAGAGGGCTATGAAGCACTGTAAAGCGGTATATAAATCTAAGTGCTACTGCTATTGCTACTGACTCAGCCTTCCAACGTTGGTAAAATGAGGATCCAGATTGTTGGGGGCAATAGGCTGACTTTGTAAACCGCTTAGGGCTGTAAAAGCACTGTAAAGCGGTATGTAAGTCTTATTGCTATTGCTAAATGGGATGTAATTCCTTAACTACCAAAAACCCCAGCCAGCTTTTTGCTAATGTGCACTTTGCTTGTGGCACACTTTAATAGGGGTTCCCTGTTTTTGTTACCTCTTGCAGGCTCCGGGGCGAGCCCTCTATCTCCTTTGGGTTAACCTCCTGGGTCCTTGGCTCACCGCGGAATCTCCGGCTGCCAATCAAGAGCCCAACGAGAAGAAACAGCGCCGGCAAGAACGCCGGCAGATGAAACGGTTTTAGCTGCGCTCCTGAGCATGAATGTCAGGCCACCTTGGGTCTCCATGTGGCTGTTTTATCAGGGATTTGAACCAATCAGAAAACACCTGGGGGATTTTTTCCCCCTCCTCCCTTCTGGCCCTTGCTCACCCCCTGACACCTCTTCATCCTAAGGCTAGATGGCTTGCAATGGGAAGGTGTGGGGTGGCGAGCCCCAGACAAATCTTTTTGCTTTTTTTCCGCCTTACGGCAAGGGGAGAGGGGATCACAGGGAGAGGGCTGCAGATGTGTAAATACCTTTCTAAAACGATGCTCTAATATGAATCGGACGATGAAGGCCTTTCAGTGTTGGAAGCAATGACGCATTAAAGAGACACCTGCACACACCAAACGTTTGCCACGAGAGGACTTGCCGTTTGCGTGGGTTTCCTTCGGCCTCTTCATTTACTCTCCTGTTTTCATGATCGTTCTCGTTCTGACCCAGCTCCCCAAAAGTGACAAACCCTCTGAAAGTTAACTCAAAGATTCCTTTAACAAGAGCGCCAGCAGCCCTGGCAAAAAGTCTCTCTAAACGCAGGCGAACAAGTCCGTCCGTCTGGAAGATGAATAGTTGTCTGCCATATCCATTCATCCGACCCCTGCAGAGCTTTTACCCGCAGAGCTAGAGTGGGGCTTCGCTAGCAGCGGTGGCTCTTCCTTCCCAAGAATCAGCCCACGGATTTCCACTGCTCTCCTCTCCTCTGCCTTCTGTGCATCCGCACGTCAGGCACTGGACCCAGCTGTTCCTCCTCTTCTTCATCGGCCACCTCCAGACTGGAGGCTGTTGACTCTCCATGTGAGGGCTGATGGATGGACCAGGCTCCAACTCTCTCTCTCTCTCTCTCTCTCTCTCTCTCTCTCTCTCTCTCTCTCTCTCTCTCTCTCTCTCTCTCTCTCTCTCTCTCTCTCTCTCCCTCTCTCTCCCTCTCCCTCTCTCTCCCTCTCTCTCCCTCTCTCTCTCTCTCTCTCTCTCCCTCTCTCTCCCTCTCCCTCTCTCTGCTGACCCTAATTCCTATAGGATTTGGCTTCTCATTTTGCCCACTTTTTGCTTCAATCTCCATAGTATCCTGGAAATTACTCCTTGGATACTCCTTGGAGAGGATGCCTTGACCAGAAAGGTGGGGTGGGGATGGGAAGCTCCTGGCACTGTTTTGGGTGTGACCCAGTTGGCCAGGTTCTCCGCAGGAAATGTTGAAACCATTACACCTTATATCCCGATGTTTAAAATCCAATATTTTTTCAAAAAACCTTAACGAAGGCCTCATGGGTAGAAAAGGGCTATTCAGCTTTTTTCCAAGTCCTTCAAAAATTTGTTAACGAGGTACCAGATGGTATTCACTAATAACGGACTGTACTTACAATGGCAATGTTACATCAGTACAAATTTAGGATTCCTGCATTCTTCATTAGGGAAGAGATGGTTGATTTTTTTCAGCGATGTAGAAAAGATTTATGGGAAAAGTCTCCAAATTTAGATATGCAACTTACCTCTCTTAGCCTTTAAGGTGTGTAAAGCTAATCTTGGTGTTATTCCCTCCCCCATTTTTTTTCATCCAGTTGGAGAGAGAGAAAAGAAAAATGGCGAAAATGATGAAGAGCTATGCTGTAATTCAGACTTGCTTTGAGTTTGTGTTTGAATTAACCTAGGTGCCAAGTAGAGAGAGAGAACAAATATAGAGATGGATGGAACAAAAAGCTTCAAACTTAACCTGTCTCATTTAGACCTTATTGTGGCTTTAGGTGTGACATTTGTCCTTAAAGGTCCTTAGTTTGTATATGGAGAGCAGCAGCAGCATCACGGAGAGATCCCTCCATGCATTAAAATGCCACGTGGGAGATATTTGAAAGACAAGTGGGAAAAAAAATGCTGTGTATCAACCTGTATTAAGAAAGCCATTTAAATAGAATCCTGAAAGCAAAACATTTTTATGGGGCATGGAGTCTTTGGTGCTCTCTGAATTGAAGAGGGTTGTCTATCAGGACAAGTCACTAGTATATAAAACCTAGAGCAAACCCCACTTCCCTTTAGCCCTGAGGACATTACCCAGTTTGGTAATGAGACATCTGCCAGAAAACCAAGCTCGTACAGCCGTGATATAATCATCATCATCATCATCATCATCATTGTTATTATTGTTATTATTGTTATTATTATTTTATTTATATACCGCCCATTCTCCCGAAGGACTCAGGGCGGTGTACAGCCAGAATTATAATACGAATATACAATATCCTAGTTAAAAATTAATTAAAATCATTAAATAGTTTTGGCCGAATTTTAAAACCCAAAATTAAAACCCAATTTAAAATCATTCAATTTGACAGCCCCGCCTGTCGGAACAGTAGGATCTTGAGGGCACAGCTATTTTTATAAATAAATATAAATATTTATTTATTTGTCGCATTTCTATGCCGCCCAACTCCCAGAGCGCCTGAGGTAGCACCCAGAGCCCTCTCTCTGGGCACATACGCCATCGCCAGCTGGTCTGGTTTCCAGTGCCAGCCAGCTGGTCTTCGCTGGCGCCAGAGCACCAGAAAACGACCTGAAAATGCCCCAAAACCAGGCCATTTTTCTTGGCCATTTTTAGGGCCAAAAACAGCCTGGAAAACAGCCAAAAAATAAGCATGCACACCAACCAGATGGTCTTCGGGTTTCCACATGTTCCGATTTGGGCCCTCAGTGCTGAAAAGGTTCACCATCAGTGTCATAGAGCATGACGGATCCCACCTGAATTACAAATATTCTCTTTTTATCAGAAGTGGAGTAACTGGGAAGGAAAGAAACGGTGAAAAGAAACCAGCAGGGCATCCATTGTTCAAAAAGCTTTCCACAGTCCCCTTTTTGTGGCTCCTGGAAGTCCTCTCTAGCCACAAATGCCAAAAATTTGGGGGTGGGGGGATGGCGGAGGGCAGAGTTGACTGTCACTCTGAAACAAGACATACCCCCTTTAAAATATAAAAGTATACAAAATATAACAAGCCTTGACCCTGCACAGAACGATCCGGATAGTTTTGCTATCAGTGATCTCTTGGTTCACCTATTGCCCCAAAGAAGGCCACTTCCACACAGCCATTATTTCTATTCCCCATCAGATCCTAAAAATTATTCACCAAAGGCTCGGGGCGATATGCAGCCCGTCAATCACCCTTACATATTTAAACAAACGCTATTGATTGATGTGAAAGGTAGGAGGTTGCAGACAGGTGGATTTGTGCTAGACTGGGTTTTGTTTTGTTTTTTTATGCTCGTCTCATTAAATTCCAGCAGTTTGAATGTATGAACTTTTTAAAATATTATTTGTGTGTGTGTGTGTGTACGGCTTTTTAAAAAATATTTGAATACTGAGGCACAAAGAATGGCTGGGTTACTATACATTCTAGCCCGGCCTTAGGCACGAAACCAGCTGAGTGACCTTGGGCCAGTCCCTCTCTCTTAGCCCTAGAAAACAGGCAATGGCAAACCACTGCTTAAAAAAAACTTTGCCAAGAAAACATCAGGGAGTTATCTGGGCAGTTGCCAGGAATCAAAAACTGACTTGGGAGGCTCACGCACTTACGCATAATAAATATAAGAGGTTCATAAAAATAGAACCACGTAATAATAAAATGGGGATTAAAATGAAATATGAGGAAACGGCAGCCTGGAAACTACTCAGGAGAAAAAAGAAAATGCAAATTTGTAGGGAGGATAAATTACGCAAGATCCAGTTTGAATCATTATTTAGACTCGGAAAGTGAATTGATAGAAATGTTTGTACGCCGTGCCGAAGTCCACTAAACTGCTGAATCAGTCCCAAGGCATATGGGAATTCATCTACTGCATTTAAGTTGATAAAGTCTGAAGACCTAATTCCAGAGAATGATAAAATCAAATGACCTGCAGACTGAATCTTTCCAATGAAGGCTTCTGACAGTCCTTCAGATCAAAACAAACTCAATTAATTCACCGCCAGCATTAGGAGTAGGAATACAAATTTTCTTTCTTTTTTTGGGGGGGGGGCAAGTGTGATTGGACACACAAGAAATTTGTCTCCAGGGTATAAACTCTCAGTGTACATATAAACAACAAAGTGGTAAGTCAGATCACAGATCATAAATCATAAGATACAAACAACGTGATCAATCATAAGATACCAATAGGCGGAGGTAGTAGGAAAGATGAAAAGATGAGATGTATATTTCATCATGGCTGCCATTGGTGGCACCATGTTGAAGTGGATTATTTTTATGAGATCTTTTCAACTCGCCCAAAGCTTCTGAATTGATAGTCAAGTGTTGAAGAACTGAAGGAAGAAGGATGGAACAAAGGCCAATGTACAGTTTCAAGAAGACTTCGTTATTCTTCAAGGCAATTCCAAAGCAGTCATAACCTCGTTGGTTTATGGAAATCCATACTCCAAAATCCATCGCTGAATGAAATCCTTAATGCCCAAAGCCTCATGCTTTCAACGTTTCAGATTAGGACTGCGGACCTAATTCTTGGCTTATCTTCCTCTTTTTCTTAGTGTTTTTATTTATCACGCTGAAGAGTTTTGGAGACCATGAAAGCTGGCACACCTTTAATGTTCCTTGACTGGCTTTACTAATATCATCCAGCTATGGATTTCTAATAGATCATTGTTATTGTTATGGTTTGTAGTACAGGCAGCCAGATCTTCAGACTGGATCTGGAATTTTTATCCACCTATCAAGTCTTTCTCAAGGACCTGGGAATAGGCAGATATGGTGGCTTTATGGTGTCAGAGGTATCAACGTAAGGTGTAAGCTGTTCCGAGTATTATTTTTACCAACTGAAGATGGAATGATGACATTTGAAAGAAAATCTGGAGAAGACCATGGATTTGTAGCATTAAGGTGGGCTTGACTTCCCTTACCTCCTTGGCTTTCTATCAAATATTGGTGTGAGATTACTACACCGACATTAAATGATTTGCCACCAAATTCCAGAAACATTTGTCGGAAATGTCATAGGGTCGTCTCCTGCTCAAGTAGGAGGTTGGACTAGATGACCTCTAAGGCCCTTCCAACTCTTGTTGTTCTGTTATTCTGAAACGTGAGCCCATTCTGGCCATTGGGGACTCACACACTTAAAAGAAAAGGTCATATAATTTAGACCTCTTTGTATAGAGGGCTCCTACTTTTTTTGTTGTTACCTTCCTTTTTTTAAAACCATGAGGCTACCCATAATTTCCTATACATTTCGAAGTCCTCTGATTTAGTTGTGAAAATTCCTGGTACGATAATGAGCCAAAATGTGACAAAGCATCAATCAAAGCAGCTGATGGCTTTTGACCTTTTTCTAGGTTCACTTTCATACCTTTCATAGTTTGAAGGTAGGAAAAGAAGACAAGATTTGACAGATGCTGTGCTTGGAAAAAACCACTTAGTCAATTTAATTCTGGTCACCTATCTGAGTAACGCAAGAGAACTACTTCAGCACATTTGAAAGTTTTCATTCCAGGAACATCTCATGATAGGTCCCAGTCCCTGGAGTCACCTATTGCTTCTGCTCATGTTCCCTGGAAGTGTCAAGCTCGGGAAATCAGAAAT
>JAKOOJ010000014.1:9121661-9166661 GCA_022577455.1 Arizona elegans
TATCTTTGCATGAAACTGCCATGGATCACGGAGAACTGAAACATGCTTGCGTGCATGTCCTTCAAATTTCTGCCTTCTGTATGGTTCTAAAGGAAACTTAATGCTGATTTCCTCTAGAGGAGCCTACTGTGTGCCAGTCTGGCCACTGAAGTTTTTAACACATTAACAGAGTTGGAATGTACCTTGTAGGTCATCTAGTCCAACCCCTCGCCCAGTTATTGGACAACATGCCCTTTTCAGGTTTTGTATGTAGAATATTACAGTCCCCGCCATTTAAGAATAGGTAGGATTATTATCCTAGGCTCCAAGATCACCGCAGATGGGGGCTGCACCGCAGATGGGGGCTCCTGGGGTGGAAACTATGGCAAATCTAGAGAGCATACTAAAAAGCAGAGACATTACCCTGCCAATAAAAGTGCGTATAGTCAAGGCTATGGTTTTTCCAGTTGCAATGTATAGCTGTGAGAGTTGGACCATAAGGAAGGCTGAGCGCCAAAGAATTGAGGCCTTGGAACTATGGTGCTGGAGAAGATTCCTGTGAGTCCCTTGGACTGCAAGGCGATCAACCTGGTCAGTCCTAGAGGAGATCAACCATGATTGCTCTTTAGAAGGCCAGATCCTGAAGATGAAACTCAAATACTTTGGCCACCTAATGAGAAGGAAGGACTTACTGGAGAAGAGCCTAATGTTGGGAAAGATTGAGGGCAAAAGAAGAAGGGGACGGCAGAGAACGAGGTGGCTGGATGGAGTCACTGAAGCAGTTGGTGTGAGCTTAAATGGACTCCAGAGGATGGTAGAGGACAGGAAGGCCTGGAGGAAAGTTGTCCATGGGGTTGCGATGGGTCGGACACAACTTCGCAACTAACAACAACAACAACAAGGATTATTATAATGATAGCAGTTTGTAGGCAACGAGTCAGTCGCACAAACTGTTCCTCAGGTGGGTAAAGGTTATGTAGGACAAAGAGCCCTGTGATTGGTGTGAGACTGTTTTCTATTCTGTTGAATTGTTTTGAAAGCAAATAACTTTTTTATGGTCTGAAGTGGAATTTAAGCTTTAAGCCAAGCAAATAGAGACACACTTTTTTCATATTCTCAAAACCGCTTCCATCGTTCTGATTTCGCTTATCTTTATTTTTTTTATTTTTATTTTTTTGCTTGCAGAGAAAGAGACTGTGGACCTTATGAGAACACTTTAAGAACTACATGATTGGATTAAGGGAGGCCTGAACTGTAAGATTGAGGCAATTATCTTCAGGCTGGGGTAAGGGGAGCTCATATGATTTGTGGCACTTTTCCAGTCTTACAAGTTTCAGTTAATCTAGATTTAAATTGCGATGTGATGTGTGAGGTTACCCTGTACTTTCTCTTCGTTTGCCGTGCATATCACGTACAGTATAGTAGCATATTGAATCTCCTGTTTTTCATTCAGGAGTTTCTTCATGAAAACCTACTGGATGTATTCAGATGAATTACCATTTGTGTCTGACGCAATTTGTCCCGCAAAGAGCCTAATGCTGCTTCTCTTTATATTTATTTATTAAAGTTTGAACATTAAAAATGAAGTTCATTTCAAAATGACTTTTGCCCCATGGGATAGGCTCTTGTATTGTAATGAAACCTCCTTTAGTACACACGCACATAATATATAAAGTTGAGCTACTGGGGAATGTGAGAAACGCCATTTGATGTATGTTCAGAGCAAGAACTTCTGCACACTTAATTTTACTTCCAAAGGGTAACCTAGCAGCTGGCCGTTCTTGGCAATTTAGTTCTTGCCTAGTTCAGCCTCCAAGGACAGGCTGTGACATTTTTACTTTGGCTAACTGAGTTGCCTTTTCTAAAAAGCAAAACTATTTGGTCTTTAGCGTTGCTTTGCCCTCTCTGTGATCTTCCGAGAAGCTTTCTGCACACAATGCTCCACCTGCAGAAAGTTTGTATTTTAAATATGCTTTCTGCAGCTTTTTCAGTGAAAATATGGTTTTTTCCCCCCCTTTCTTCCTTTTCTATTTTTTTTTTTACTGTCCCTCTTATCTCCTGCAGATGAACATCTGCAGTAAGCCACCTAACAAGACAGCCCCAGAGAAGACTTCTGAAACAACTTTTGAAGTTCAGTCCCAGCACGCCAGGAGAAATGGCTGGAGTTGGCCCCCACACCCCTTCCAATTCGTTGCCTGGTTACTTTTCTTCTTCTTTGCGCTGGTTGGTTTTGGCATCCTTGTGCCTCTCCTGCCCATTCGTTGGGTACCTGCTGGGTATATTGTATCCTTTATGTCCTACTGAGGGCAGGACAAGAAGCAACGGGTGGAAACTAATCAAGGAAAGAAGCAACCTAGAACTAAGGAGAAATTTCCTGACAGTTAGAACAATTAATCAGTGGAACAACTTGCCTCCAGGAGTTATAAATGCTCCAACACTGGAAGTTTTTAAGAAGAAGTTGGGTAACCATTTGTCTGAAGAGGTATTATAGGGTTTTCTGCCTGAGCAATGGGTTGGACTAGAAGACCTCAAAGGTCCCTTTAGAACTATATTCTAAATATAGTTATTCCGAATCCATGATGGCACAAATGGTGAAAAACTTTTCTTAAAAGTTTCCTAAAACTTTCATTTAGGAATTGTGAAAAACTTTCATTCCTAAAAATCGCCAGTGCTCCTGTCACCTCCTGTCTGCTTCCCCCCCATTTTCTGCAGCTGTTGTTTTTAAGCGGTAGTTTCCCTTTTCACAAGGAATACCGGTGGCCCTCGACTTACAACAGTTCATTTAATGATTGTTCAGAGTTACAACGGCACCTAAAAAAGTGACTTAGGACCATTTTTTGCACGATTGTTGCAGCAATTCTGTCGTCACGTGTTCAAAATTTGGCTGTTTGGCAACTGACTCATATTTATGACGGTTGCAGTGTCCTGGGGTCATGTGATCAAATTTTGCAACCTTCTAACAAGCAAAGTCAAGGGGGAAGCCAGATTCATTAATAGCCATGTTGCTAACTTAACAGCTGCAGTGGTTCGTTTAACAAGTGTGGCAGGAAAGGTCGTAGAAGGGGGCAAAACTCATTTTTTTAAAAAAATTTGATTTATATGTCGCCCTTCTCCGGAGACTCAGGGCGGCTTACAATGCGTTAAGCAATAGCCTTCATCCTTTTGTATATTTTATACAAAGTCAGCTTATTGCCCTCACAAACTGGGTCCTCATTTCACCTACCTTAGAAAGGATGGAAGGCTGAGTTAACCTTGAGCCTGGCAAGATTCGAACTTACTAATTGCAGACAGCTGGAGTTAAATTACAATGCATTAGTCTGCTGAGCTATCCAGGCTCCTATTTAACAACTGTTTCCTTTAGCAACAGAAATATTGGGCCCAACTGCAGTCGTAAGTCGAGGACTGCCCAGATAAACAATACTGCTTTTGTTAACAATTCCTGTTGCTATCAGAATACCTTTAATGACTTTTTGCCCGTCCTGTGGCTTTTCTGGGCTTCTGTGAAGAAGCAGTGATTTGCATCTTTCAAGCCAGCTGGCACCAGTTTTTCTTTTTCTTAAAATGAAAGGATTTTTTTAACCTTGGTGGCATTTTCCCCCCGTGGAACTTTAAAATGTGAACGTTGATAAATCTGAGAGACTAGCCTTAACTGTGCCCACTTCAGTGTCCCGGCGTCTTCTTTCTCTGCCATCTAGTAGTTCACCTTACCGCAGTTTCCATTGATCCGGCCGATGACAGTGTGCGGAAGAAGAATTACCAGGGGCCACTGTCCTCATTCAATCGCACCCAGCACGCCCATGTCATTGAAAACCGTCACTGTCACATCTGTGATGTTGATGTGTGAGTATTTGTTTTGCCTTCCTTTTTATATGAGTTGTGAGTTAACTGCACCAATTCCTTTCTCGGGCAATAATCAGCGCTAGAAATCTCAAGAGAAAACTTCCAAGTATTTTACAGCTTATCGGTATTGTGCCTGCGTTTACTGCCACTGGGCTGGATTCACATGTCATGCTGAACATAATGAGGTTTGTTTGGTTTTGGTTAAGCGTGTTATGTAAACACAGACAATGTGTTTTGTAAACTGTGACTTATGGCTTCGTCTGTTGTATGAACCAGTCAATTGTGTTTATTCAATAAGTCATGATTAAACAAACGGTTTAGCATAATAGATGACTCAATCATGACCTTGTGAATTAAACAACCACTTGGGGTCTTACACAGTGCATGCAGAAGTGCCTCCACGCCCCCCATCTCTGCATCTTACCCTCATGGATAATATAGCTACGTCCATGACTTTTTAAATTAACACTTTGTTTCAGCCCTTTCTTACTTGATGACAGTAAATTGTGCTGGTCACCAGCAGTCACTGGTAATGCAGTATAGTTGACAAACATTCCTGCATTGATGTTTTGATTAGAAGCTCAAAGAAGTTAGAACAGTCTTACTTAGAAGTGCAGACTTGGTAGATGAAAGCCAGCAGTAAATAAAAGAAAAGAGCCTTGATGGTACAGTGGTTTAATGCACCCTGTTATTAACACAGCTGCCTGCAATTTCTGCTGGTTCGAATCTCTCCAAGGCTCAAGGTTGACTCAGCCTTCCATCCTTTCAAAGGTGGGTAAAATGAGGACCCAGTTTGTGGGGGCAATAAGCTGACTTTGTATAAATATACAAAAGTATGAAGGCTATTGCTTAACGCATTGTAAGCCGCCCTGAGTCTCCGGAGAAGGGCGGCATATAAATCAAATTAAAAAAAAAACAAAAAAAAAAAACATAGTTCTCTGAACTCCCATTTATTTTAGTGGAATTATTCTACATATAAAAACAGACTTAATTGGAAACAACGTGCTTAGTTCTTTCCTCTTTTATTTATTTTTTGGTACACGTCTAATTTAGCATCCCAAATTAATCTGGGAAAACAACTGCAGAGTATAATTAGCTTCATTTTTTTTTCTTTCTCCCTGTTTTATTATTAGGAGCTCCAGATCAAAACATTGTGGGTCCTGTAATAAATGCGTATGTGGCTTTGATCATCACTGCATGTGGCTCAACAACTGTGTGGGAGAGAGAAATTATTGGTATGGTCTTGTCTATCACACATTAGCCCATTAAGCAAAGCCTGTGAACATCCATTGAACAAATCTAGCACCTTTTTAAAATCTTTTTTTTCCACCTTCACAGTCTAAATACCTGTTTTCCATTTCCAAATTGCATGTCGTTATAGGGAATATACTTAGGGATCATAGTTAGAAATATATAAAGCATACACCTACTATTTCGAAGAGCCGTCTAGAATCTTAGAGCGTTGGGTGTGGGACTTTTAGTTTAGATGCCTGTTTTGATTCTTGGCTGAGATACATGGTTGTCCTGCTGGTTATTTGGCCAGTAAAAACTAAGCGTGGTATTCTTCGTGCAGTATTGAGGTAAACTGCGTTGGATGTGATAAAAATGATCAGTTACGTGCAGATTTCTCAAATTAGAGTTCCACTCTAGAATATGCTATACCAGTGATGGCTAAGCTTTTTCTCGTCATGTGCCGAAAGCGTGTGCGTGCCGGCACCCATAATGCAAAGCGCGCGCCCTTGTGCATGTGCGCACACCCTCCGCGTGCATGTGCATGCGACCCCCCCCCACTCCCCATGTCCCCCGCGCATGCATGTGTGACCCCCCTGCCCTTATTTTTGGCCTAGCAGATCTCCCTGCAGCCTCCTGGGCTCAAAAATGAGCCGTGGGGGGCTGCTCGCTCCCCCCCCCACGCCCTGTGTTGGACCTAGCAGGCCTCCCTGCAGCCTCTTGGACCCAAAAACTGGTCGTGGGGGAGCATGCCACACACACCCATACTCCGCCCCCCGCCCCCCACACATGCACGCACATCTGCATGCACCCCGCCGCCCCGTGCATCCCAAAAATCATCTGGGAGGCAGGAGGTGCATGTGCATGCGTGGTGGAGCTGAGCTGGGCGACGGCTTGCATGCCCACAGAGAGGGTTCTGTGCCAGCTGTGGCACGCCAATGCCATAGGTTTGCCATCACGGAGTTGTACTGTAGGTGTCTCTGGCTTTTATGGGGGCCCTTACTCTCTTCTGCTGAGCTAGACAAGCAAAGAGGTCTAGGAGAATCAGGCAGGAGTGTAGCCCTCACTATACATCTGCCAGGGTTAGGAATGGCACAGTTCCTTTGCCAGAGATTCTCATTGCTAAATGTGTCAGCCATGGCTGAAAATCGATTTCCCTTGTGTTTCATTGTGAAGATGCTAAAGGTTCCTCTTGTTTTCTTGACAGGCTGTTTCTGAACAGTGTAATATCTGCCATCCTGGGCCTTCTCCTAATCCTACTTGTTGCTTTCTATGTCTTTGTTCAATTCTTCCTTGATCCCATGAAGTTACGCACCGGACATCACTTTGAAGGTACTTTGCTACAAACTGCACAGAGGAACTACTATCCCATTATGGCAGTTTCTCCTTTGTCTCCTTTGATCATCTTGGTCAAAAGCACTGTGTTGATAAGTAACCAAGTTATCAATCACTGTTATACACTTGTTTCCTAAGAAAAGATGTCCAAAGTTTGGGCAATCTAGATCAGGGGTCTCCAACCTTGGCAACTTTAAGCCTGGAGGACTCAGCAAAGCTGGCTGAGGAATTCTGGGAGTTGAAGTCCTCCAGGCTTAAAGTTGCCAAGGTTGGAGACCCCTGATCTACATAATTGCCCCATGGCTTGAGAGCCCATTAAAGTGATTTGCACAAATACAGAGTGATGAAGGTTCAACTCCTCCTCTCTTTTTTTTATCTGTTTGGTTTTCTAGGCTTGAAGAACCAAACAGATGTCTGGTTTGTGTTCCTTCCTGTTGCTCCAGTTAAGACAAAAGCACCTGCAATCTTGTCTTTGGCTGGTCTGCTGATAATTCTGGGGTTACTGACTCTGTTCCTGTTGGGCCACCTATTAGTCTTCCATATTTATCTGAGTAGGTACCACTTTTTTTCTTGTTTTCCTTCTCACTTCAATTAAACTGTGTATCTCCCCTACATGCATACATCTCTACACTTTCACACTCTTTGCATGAACGTAGCTAGAAGCCTTTTGCCTTGCGTGAAATTTCTGAATAAGATTACGTAAGGTGAAACCCAATCTACCTAAAAGGGAAATAGACTGGAGACAATAGTTTGGGTAGGCTATTGTGTCCCACTGGATTGTTTCAGTTACATATCTGCAAACATTACTTGCCTGAACTGGAGGATTTGCATGCAGTGGTTACTTAAACACTCCTGATTTAACTGGGACTGTAGCATTACCTCGTTCATTAACGATCAGTAGTTTGCTGATTTAAATAAAGACTTTTTATTCCCCTCCAAAGCATCCTTTTGAGCTCTTAACAGAATTGCAATTTCTGTAAGTTCAAATAGTGGTGGTATTCAATTTTTTTTCCTACCGGGTTCTGTGGGCGTGGCTTGGTGTGTGTGTGTGTGGGGGGGTCATGTGACTGAGGGCATGGCTGTGAGTGATGTCAAGTTGGCCCTGCCCACTTAGTCACATGACCACCCACCACCACTAAGCCATGCCCACAGAACCAGTAGGGAAAAAAATTGAATACCACCATTGATTCGAAGGAACCAGGGGTGGGTTCTACTTATCTTTACTACCGATTGCAATGGGGCATGCACAGAAGTGTTTTGATGACATCAGGGTCAGTGGGCGGAGCCTCCCGCCAGTTTTACTAACCGTTCTATAGAACCGGTGCGAACTGGGGGCAACCCACCACTGGAAGGGACCTTGGAAGTTTTCTAGTTCAATCCCCTGTTCAAGCAGGAAACCCTGCACCATTTCAGACAAATGGCTGTCCTTTCTTAAAAACCTCCAGTATTGGAGCACCTCCAACCTCTGCAGACAAGCCATTCTACTGATTAACTGTTCTAAGTGTCAGGACATTTCTCCTTAGTTCTAGGTTGCTTCTCTCCTTGATTAGTTTCTGTCCCATCATAGCATCTTAATTCACGTCTTGTTCTCCCGGACTTTGAAGTGAATTAATCTTCTACCCTTCTCTTTAGTGTGGCACCGAATGACCACTTATGAATATATTGTCCAGCAGCGTCCCCCACAAGAGATGAAGGATCCTGAGAAGCAGCCAGAATTCTACCCTCCCCCAACAAGGCCCATTCAGGCAAGGCTGCAGCTTTTGTTTAAATAAAAAATTATTTTTTGTTTATTATTAAATATTATTTTATTATTATTATTTTTTACATATCCAGCATGTAATCTGTTCAGGGGTGGACTTCTAGGGGTTCGCAGCGGTTCGGGAGGACCTCTAGCTAAGATTCTATGCAGTTCGGAGAACCCCCAAATCCCACTCCTGACTGGCCCCGTCCCGCCCACCCCACTCCTCCCCTCTCAGGAGTTCCCACGTGGCCCGTTTTGGGTGCAGGGTGCACGCAGAGGCTCAGGGAGGGCGAAAAAACGAGCCTACCGGAGGGCCTCCAGAGCCTGGGGAGGCCGTTTTCGCCCTCTTGATGGCTCAAGGAAAGCCTCCGGAGCCCAGGGAGGGCAAAAATGCCCCCCTCCCCGCCATGATGCACGAGGCCAACTAGGTCACGCCCACCAGGGCCAGGCCCACCCAGCAACAGGGCAGAGAACTCCTTGCTAAAATTTTAGAAGCCCACCCCTGAATCTGTTCATAATATTTCCCTCTAATATTGCTTTAATTTTGTTATCTGTAAAGTCTGGGGCTTATGTATTATGTATGTATTTTGTAGGAGACAGAATGAGGTTTATAGTCTTCATGCTGTTATTATAAGAGCTAGTACAAGAGAATAATCAGTATTGTTTGTATTATACTATTATACAATCATAGTATCCATAGAGATCATTCCTTTGAATTTTGGTGATCTGTCCTGATTAAATCTCAATGCAGCACAGTCTCCTTGGAATTCAAATTGGTTTTGCGGCCTAGAATGTAATCCACTTATTTGGACATGCCAAGATCTTCAGCACCCAGTGACGGTACATAGCAATGCTGGCTCATTCTCTTTGTTAGGTGAACAGTTGGATAAACTGTTGCCAAACTGAACTGAATGCCAAATACTCAATACCTAAGCAAAGCTACTATCCTTAGCTAAAACTGAGTGGCTAAACCAAGTGATTTGTGATGGGAGAACGTATAAATTGAAACTCTTGATATTGTTGCTCCTTCTTCAAACATTCCATATTTATCAAGTGAAATAGAAACTGTAAACAGTGCAGTATTTTGTTTCCAGAAGCACAGAGATAGCACACATGGACTTTGCTACACCCTGGAAACCTACTAAAGGCTGAGATTTAGTGACTGGCTCAGGGTCTCCTCGTGATCAGCATCACCAACTGTGTATTTAAACCATGTTTCCCACAGCCCAAGGCCAAGACAACAAGCCCAAATTATGGGGTGCGTCTCTTTGGGGTCAGGAGCAACTTGGAGGAGAGAGAGGTCATATTTTTTTTCAACCGTCTGATCAAGCCTGCACAGGCAATGCTCCTCATTTTGTCTGCGCAAAAGCTGCAGCAGGCCCTTAACTAAAATAGCTTGTTTGTTTTAGGATATGCAATTTTATGCAGGGAGTCTTGGATATACCAATCCTGAGATGCAGGTGGAGAACTCATCAGGATTACCACCTGGGAGAGAGTAAGTAGGATGAAGGCTGGTTTCCCTGAATTTGTTAAAGCGGGCGAGGTGTCTTGGATTGGCAGTAAGTGTATATTAAATGTAATTTTCTTCGCTTCTTAGAAATCAGAACAGCTTTCTTAACAGTAAATACAAATGAGAATTTATATCTCTGTTTGGCTTTTGTTGATAAGAAGAGGAAATAAAAGCGAATCAGCAGCAACAGTAGGAGTAGAATTCAGCAGAAAATATTGCAATTAAAACAGCATTTAATGCCACAGCAAAGCAACATTGAGTGGCCTAGATTTTGCAAGAAAAAGGTTTTTAATATGGCTCATAATAGATGGATAATGTTTAGGGCTAAATCAGGAGTGGCCAGTCCATGGTCTCTCTGTGATCCTCCGCCACTTTTTATCTGGACCACATACTTATTCCATTGGCCAATGGATCCTCCTCCTCCTCCATTAGCCAGTTTTGAAAAAGCAATATAGCTGGGAAGGAAAACAATCGGGAAACCAGTATTTTTTTAATGAGGATTATTCCCGTTTGCCAATGGAAAGTCAGTTATTTGTACCAAAGTGTTAACCCTACCCAGTTGGGCAACCTTAAGTAAGGCAAAACCTATGCAGACTTCATATCTTGGACTGTGATCAAGATAAATACAGAATTAGAATTTTATTAGAATTTTTTTGTTGGCCAAGTGTGATAGGCACCCAAGGAATTTGTCTCCGTTGCATAAGCTCTCAGTGTACATACAACGATAGTGATAGATCATTATCATCATTGTAAAAATACATTCATCATGAAACATTAGATACAACACTTCGTGATAGTCGTGGATACTAAATAAGCAATCAACATAAATCATACTAGGATATTTATGAAACAATTTAAATCCTAAGATACAAGCAACAAGCTATAGTCATGAGAAGATAAGGTGATAGGTAATAGGGAAGATGAGAATAATGATGGTAATACTGCCTTTCTAGATAGTTTGACAGTGTTGTGGGAATTAGTTGTTTAGTAGAGTGTGGCATGGGGGGGGGTGGAGATAGGGAATTGTGGAAACCATGATAGGATTTTTCCCACTTCTGGTTTTTAAGTAATCCCTGTGAGTGTTTTGAAACCCTTTTTCCTAGAAGTCTCTTCATTGGGCTAAGTTGCCATTTATGAACTGAGCTATCAGCTGATATTGCCCCCCCCCCCTCTTGATTTCTACCTCTGCTCTTCATTCTTTTCCCACCCCCTTTACAATATCTCCCATCAGGTTACTGGGAGGAAGCAACTCATTGGTGCTAGGTGGTCAGATAAACTAATAATATACAGCCGTCTTTATGGTTCACACATAGAAGCTTTTCAGCTTGACAGGTATGTGAAGAAGAGCCAATGCCCCATCTTCTGTTTCAGCCTGCCCAAGTTTTGTATCCGCAATGATGGCATAGACAACAAGACCGTACCATCTTCTGAACTTCCAGATTTGCAGTCTGGAGACCAGCGACAGGTAAGAGAGGTGTGACTAAAGCTTAGCCTGAGGGGGTTACATTACACAGTGATGTGATTGATTGTGTCATCCTAGGACCCTTTCTGTTTCATCAGCAATTAACAATTTTTGATGGCTTATGCATCTGGCATTTCCTATTCTTATTCCTGTTCCATGCATGTTTATTTATTTATTTGTTGAGGAGTTGTTACATGCGTTTTGGCTGGCAAAAATACAGAACTGTTTCTTTGTTGCCATTGTAAAGAATAAAAATTTTGGTGTTTTTAAAAAATGTTACTATCTAAATGTTACTAGCATTTGTTCCTCTTTAGTCAGAACTATCTAGACATTTTTTAAAAAGCCTTTATTTCAGAAATAGGAGGAAAGATTAACTGCATTTTAAAATCACCTTCACAACACTAATTGCAGCTAACAGCTCCTTGGCCATTTTAAGGCTTGAGGACTTTAACTCCCAGAATTCTCCACTTCACTCTTGAATTCTGGGAGTTAAGGTCCACACATCTTAAAATTGCCAAGATTAAAAAAAAAAAACATTGCCGATATTTATAGATTTTATTTCATCCTCCCTTCCCCATCCCAACCTCAATAATCTAAGGTGGAAAATAGTGACTACTCTTAAGTGAAGTTTTAGAACTGAGAAAACACTTGATTTGCTAACCTGTCACATTTTGCTGAGCCCAAAGGTGCTTTTTCAAGAGGCAATTGGGCTTTCTTTGTTTTTCCTTGAAGACGTTTCCCTTCTCATCCAAGAAGCTTCTTCAGATAGAATGGAATGGAATGGAATGGAATGGAATGGAATGGAATGGAATAGAATAGAATAGAATAGAATAGAATAGAATAGAATAGAATAGAATAGAATAGAATAGAATAGAATAGAATTCTTTATTGGCCAAGTGTGATTGGACACACATATGCTCTCAGTACACATAAAAGAAAAGATACATTCGTCAAGAATCATAAGGTACAACATTTAATTATAGTCATAGGGTACAAATAATCAAATCATATTAGGAAACAATATAAATCGTAAGGATACCAGCAACAAGGTTACAGTCGTACAGTCATAAGTGGGAAGAGATGGGTGATAGGAACGATGAGAAGATTAATAGCAGTGCAGACTTAGTAACTAGTTTGACAGTGTTCTTTCTTGGATGAGAAACAAAACATCTTTAAAGGAAAAACAAAGGAAGTCCAGTTGCCTCTTGAAAAAGCACCTTTGGGACAGCCATGTCCTGGGTGACTGAGAATCTCCATTAGACATTTTATTTATTTATTTATTTATTAGTCATATTTCTATGCCGCCCATTCTCCGAGGACTCTGGGCAGCTTACACCAAAGACAGTATACGAAATAGCATATTGCCCCCAACAATCTGGGTCCTCATTTTACCCACCTCGGAAGGATGGAAGGCTGAGTCAACCTTGAGCCAGTGAGATTTGATCTGCTGAACTAGCAGTCAGCTGAAGTAGCTGCAGTACTGCACTCTAACCACTGCGCCATCTCGGCTCTTAACTTTTTTGCTGAACCCCATCATAGTTTAAGGGGTAAAGTCGTATGTGGATGAAAATTGTCATTGAATTCTTTCTGCAAAGCTCTCTCTGAGCAGCTAGATGGTATTTTAAGCTGTCTGCTTCATACTAAGTTATCCTTATAACCTGTAAAGAAGAGTAGATGAGATAATGTAACTAAGTTTCATAACTGGGTAGAAATTTGGCCCGGGTTTACCAATAACCATAATCAGCCTAGTCGTTTTGATTCTAAATGGATGCCACTTTGCTTTATTGTATAGCTTCAGAAGAAAAAGAAGAAGAAGAAGCGGAAGAAGTTGCAGAAGGTTTCCTCTTCTGGGTTGGAAGAAAACTCCAAGGTGATTCTTGCCCCGTGGACCTCTTTCCCAGTTCTACAGTCAGGTAAGATCAGCAGGCCAGAGATTCCATCTTAAAAGTCTCCTTTTGCCTAACGAGAATCCTGGAGATTTAAATATAAAGCTGCCAAACAGCCTTTGTATTTTTTTACAACCCAACTATTTCTAATAGCTTTGCCTGGGTAGCAGAGCAACGATACAAAACGCATCAACTTTTCCCTGCTTTCTTGCTGCCACTCGCATGATCTCCAACAAGCCCCATTGCTGTAGAACAGGGGTGTCAAACTCGATTTTATTGAGGGCCACATCATGTGTTTGACGTTGGGGGGCTGGGGTGACCGTGGCCAGCTTGACGTCACTTGTGTCAGGGACATCTGTGGTGGCCCTTGCACCCTGCCAGCGAAAACAGGCTCCTGAAATCTGTTTTTGACCGCAACGGCCTCCTGCCACCCTCTGCCAGTAAAAACGGAGCTCCGAGTTCTCTTTTCACTAGCAGAAGGCAGCAGGAGGTGATCGCGGCAGAAAATGGAGCAGCCCTCCTGAGCTCCGCTTTTGCTGGCAGAGGCACCATGGGCTGGTCCTTCGCTGTTTCCAGGGTGGCTCCACGGGCCAGAACTAAGCATCCCGCGGGCCTGATTGAGCCTGCGGGCCTTGAGTTTGACACCCCTGCGGTAGAAGGAAGGTGTTGTGACTCTGACTCCCGAGCCTGTCCTCATGGAGGAAGAGGACTCAGAAGGTGAGGGGGAGGAACTGACAAGGCCTCCCTCTCCAGGACCCTCCTCTCTGGCAATGCCTCAGGTTCCATCCGAAGGCCAGGAAGAACAGCCTGGGATGGGCCAAGAGGAAGGCATTTCGGAGCACCCATTGATAGAGAGTGATAATGAGGAATCCTGGCTTGATCCCAGGCAGCATCGGAGGGAGAAGCGTGCGCAGCAAAGGAAGAGGCGTGGGAGGGCCAGGGATTGAGCTGAGTCACTGAGCCACGCCCCACAAGGGATAAAAGGGGGCGTGATTGCTCGGCAGGCTTTGTGACGGACAAAAGTTAGAGTTACATCGTGAAACCTGCACTTCGGCTCAGATATATTTAGGACTAAACTCTTGTGGATAATTTGTCGCTCTGAAAACGGACTGCAGATAAAACCTCTCCTGCTTTTTGGGAGTACTAATTGGACTTGGCAGGCGTTTTACAGTTAGCTGCCAGAACTCTCGTCTGCCAGAAATTCTGGTCTGTTTATACAATAAATTATTGGCAGGCATGTTTGATACTGCGTTTGTCTGTGTGAGGACGGGGGACAGAACAGAGGGAAGTGACCATTTCTGCTACCCTCTCCTCCCTTTCTTGTTTTCAGAACCGTCCATCGCTACCGCCCCCTCTTCAACCTCCTCATCTTCCAGCCTTCGCCTCCTTGCACCGTCTGGTCCTCCTAAAGCAACCTTACCCACCGACAGCACAGGTCCAGTCCAAGCCGCAGGTCCTCCGGCTGATTATCACTCCGAGTCAGCGGAGTCCATGGAGGAGATCCCTGTGGCTCAGACCCGTCTGGGGAGCAGTGCCACGAGCGGAGCTTCCAAGAGCAGTTCTCGGCGCCTTCCTTTTCCCGCCGTCTCCACTAAGGGCACAGGGGAGAAGCACCGGCATGCCGGGCACGGCACAAAAAGCAAGAACTCTCAGCCAGCCAGGGCCCAGCCAGCGGAAGAGCTGGAACTGTCTCCTAAGATCCCGTCTGTCTTTGTGAGCAGAAGTAGCGGGGAACCTCCTGTCCCCAATCTCTGGTCTGGCGAGACCCCGTCTGAACCTTCTCACAGAAAATGTTCCAGCAAAAGGCACATCGATGATCAGAAGTACCACGTTTGGGAGTCAAACACTAGTTCCACGGCGGCCTAGATGCCTGGTAACCTGAGAGCTATATCAGCCGAGAGAGAGAGAGAAACAATAGTGTGTGGCCTGCTCACTCTCCAAATATATTGGTGTTCATGGATTTAATCTCGAGTGATCTGTCTTGCTCTCTGGAGCAGGCTGGTATTTTGCTTATTATTCATAATGCCTTTTGTTCAGGGGGGAGAGAGGGAAACGGGGCAGTTCCTTTCCTGTGGTAGTTCATGAAGATAAATGGTTTGGCTCTGGAGGGCAGCCAAAGGGTAGAGTTAGCCATTTCCCTAACAGGGTTTGAAGCTTTCGGGACTAAGCTTTGCAGATGCTTAGTTTTCTAGGCCGAGCTCTTTTATAGACCTCAGCAAAGCTAAACCTACTTCCCTGGAGTTGTTTGGGAGTGCCAAATATAGCTCTCTTCTACCCCCTAAGCAGAGTAGGGAACCGGAAAGAGCATACTTCCCTCTGGGAAACATTTCCTCTATGTGCTTATGTCTGAAAAGAAGACACAAAAGGGGTTGTTCCCACATAGCCTTTGCCTTTTTCTCTGCTGCTTATTCTTGCCTTGCAACGCAACCTCAGGTTTGGGGTTTTTTAAAAAAAAGCTGGAGCGGAAGCCTTGCATAAATTTGGAGGGATCCGAGCCAGTTTCTTCACTTGGGACAACGTCCCTTGAGCACCTCTTCCTTGGTAATCCAAAACCTTGGGTGCCTGATGGATCTTGGGTAAGAAGATGCACCCTAAGACCTCTCTTGGAGCCAGGCATGCAAAGAAGGCAGTTGTTTGTTTCATGGTTCCTTGGACATTCCGGGGTCCTTATTTTTTTACTTTTAGGGAGGGACCACACTCGGTATCCAAAAAGTTCCAGGTCCTTCCCTAACATTTATTTTAAAAGGATTAAATAGCAATCGATGGGAAAGACCTTTGCCTGAGACTCTGAAGCTACTACTGGTCAGAATATAAGACTAGATGGACAAGTGATCTGGCCTAACTGAAGGTAGCTTCCAACATTCATTTAGCAATATTATGGAGCGCTTTGAACAGCTCTGTTCTCAATAAATATTTTTTCTATGCTCTTTGCTAAATACTTCTCCTTTTTTTTTCTCCCTGCCCTGTATTTGCTGATAAAAGAAGCAGTTTTGTCGTCATAAAGAGGCTCGAGATGGCCCCATTTGTGAGACCCTGAGCATAGCAATATTCCATGTGCATTAACTTATGATGTAATTATTTTGCGGGT
Source organism: Arizona elegans (assembly GCA_022577455.1). Lineage (NCBI taxonomy): Eukaryota > Metazoa > Chordata > Lepidosauria > Squamata > Colubridae > Arizona > Arizona elegans. The sequence continues at coordinate 9,137,733 of JAKOOJ010000014.1, forward strand.
TGAAGCTCATGCTTGCATCCTTCCTCAGATCAGGACACTTTCTGAGTGGTCAAGTTCTACCTCGGTAACGATTCTGATGGACCCGTGTTCCGCAATCTTGGTAGCTTTTTATTTTTATTTTTTATTTTATTTTGAATTTGTATACTGCCCTTCTCCCTGAGGACTCAGGGCGGTGAACAGCCAAGTAAAAACATCAACTACAAATATTAAAATACAGTTAAAAATATACATATATAAATTTGGCCCCGTTAATTAACAACAATAAACAAAACACTTAAAAACACTTTAAAAAAAATTAGGCCAGCCCGGCTTGCTGGAAAAGGAAGGTTTTAAGGGCACGGCGGAAGGCACTGAGGTCTTGGATTCTCCTTATCTCTGGAGGCAGTTGGTTCCAGAGGGTAGGTGCCCCCACAGAGAAGGCCCTCCCCCTGGGGTTCACCAGCCTACACTGTTTGGCTGATGGCACCCCGAGGAGGCCCTCTCTGTGGGAGCGCACGGGTCGATGGGAGGTTGTCGGTGGCAGCAGGCGGTCTCGAAGATAGCTAGGCCCTATGCCATGGAGCGCTTTAAAGGTGATAACCAACAGCTTGATGTGTGGATGTCAACTCCCAAGATTCCCCGGCCAGTCAATGTTGTCGGGAATTTTGGGAGTTGGAAGTCACGACGTCTTCAAGCTACCAAGGTTGAGAAACACGGTCACAGACTGTCGGTACAAAATTAGACCCTGTTTTAATGACTCCAATAGCAGCGTACATGTTTTGGATGTAGGCATCAGTTTTCATCCCTGGGATTTTGAGCCAAAGGACCCTAGAATTGGAAAAATTTTCTCACTCTCTCTCTCTGCTTTCTGGAGAGTTACCGCATCTCAGAATAGATTTCATCAAATCGGTACAAGACAGGATCTCACAGAATCGGTATAATAGAAATCACCCACGCAGCTGAAGCTGATTTAGCATCTGAAAATGTTTGTAATCCAGGACCTGGATTGACGCAGACCAATTCTAAGCACGCAGACCCGTTAGCTACCAAAACAGAGGAATGTAATCCTCCTCTTGACAGCCAATCTTGTTTTGGGAGCCTTGATATCAACCGCTCTGCAGCCTCTACCCCTTCTTTCTCAAGCAGGGGTCATTTAAGGCTTAAAAGCAGCCAAGCTATGAATGAATTGGATGACTTTATATCTGGAACAATGTATAATTAAAATGGATGGGGATGAGGTCTTTTATCAAGAACATGAGGTGGCAGATTTTAACCCTTTTATCATTTCTCGGTGCTCTCTTGCGAGCAAGGTAGAAATCCAATCACGGACTCTCCCTGCAACTAGCCATGCCTTCAGTTACAATGTCCACATGGATAATTTATTGAACCTTGTCTGTGTTGGCTCTTAAAACTCTTTGGCTTCTAGAGGGCATAATCCGAATAGTTGCATGACACACTTTGGATATGATTGGCATGCATTAATCTTGGTAGCCATGGCGCCCACATACTCTTGGCACCAGAGGCTACAGGGATAGATCTGAGGTGGCACCAGGGGGGTTTGTGATTTTGGAATGTATAGTCTACTGTAGTTGCGGGGCTGATGATGGAATAACTCTGACGTTGTTAGGAGACTTGTTAGAATACATATAGTCCTATCGGCCGGAGCAGAAAAACCTCAAGTTTTAATCCCTGAAGAAATATAGTAGAAAAGAACTATTATTTCCCAGCTTGCTTCAAGGAGTGTTCAAGCCATTCAGGGAAAAAAAGTGATAAATGCCACTGGAAACTCGAGATGGCCGTGTCTTGGGGTTGTTAGGGTTCTTTTAGTCTTGTGATTGTCCTGTTGTGCAACTTTGGTTTAGCCTAGAGCCTGTCCTTGCAGTCAGCGGAACCAGCTCAGGATCTCATTTCCGCCCTCCTGCTGTGCTCAGCTGCCAAGCAGAATCCAGCAGCTGCCCCAAATGGTTACAGGATGCCAGTTGAGTATCCTGCAGAAGCGGCTGTCTTTTAAGGTCCTTGATATAAATGTGTCCCTTTCCTTCGCACTAGCTAGCCTTGCTCCAAGAATCCTTTTTCCGTGCCTCGCTTCTTCCTCCAGTGACTTTATATTTATTTGTTTGTTTGTTTGTTTATGATCGTTTATATAGCTGCCTACATCTGTTGATCGAAAGGTCGGCAGTTCAGCGGTTCGAATCCCTAGTGCCGTGTAACGGGGTGAGCTCCCGTGACTTGTCCCAGCTTCTGCCAACCTAGCAGTTCGAAAGCACGTAAAAAACGCAAGGAGAAAAATAGGGACCACCTTTGGTGGGAAGGTAACAGTGTTCTGTGTGCCTTTGGCGTTGAGTCATGCCGGCCACATGACCACGGAGACGTCTTAGGACAGCGCTGGCTCTTCGGCTTTGAAACGGAGATGAGCACCGCCCCCTAGAGTAGGGAACGACTAGCACATAGGTGGGAGGGGATCCTTTACCTACCTACATACACTGCCTACTCACAGTGACTCTAGGCGTCTTAGAGGTAATAAAAACACAATGTGGAAAAAATAGAAATAATAAATAATAATAAAATACAGGTCCTTCACTTATGATGGTTCACTTAGTGACCATTCAAAGTTACGACGGCACTGAAAAAAATGATTTATGACCATTTTTCACACTTATGACTGTTGCAGCAACCCCATGGTTCACATGATTTACATTTGGATGCTTGGCAACTGACTCATATTTGTGACGGACGCAGAGTCCCGAGGCCATCTGATCACTACCTAACAATCAAAGCCAATGGGGGAGCCAGATTCACTTACCAGCCGTGTTACTAATTTAACAACTGTAGTGATTCACCTAACAACTGTGGCAAGAAAGGTCGTGAAATGGGACAAAACTCACTCAACAAATTTGTCACTCAGCAACAAATTTTGGGATCAGTTGTGGTCGTAAGTTGAGGACGGCCTGTAATAAACCCCCCCACTCACCTCCTCGGCGACAACACACACTCAACCATTTAATCGGCTCCATCCAGTCGTGAAATTCAGCCAGATCTATCTGGATCATGCGATCCAGTATCACCGGTGGCGGGAGGCTCCGCCCACCCACCTGGATGTCGTCATGCCCCCTTTTTTACCCTCTGCGCATGCGCAGAAGGTTCTGGGCATGCCTGGAGGAGGTGCGCATGCTCACATTTGCGAGCCAGTAGGGAAAGGTAAGTGAATTTCACCCCTGGCTCCATCCCACTCTGGATTCCTCAGGCCCGCTGGCAAAACCACATTTTGAGGGCCTTACCAAAGAGTGTCAGAGCGTGGGCCAGTCTAATTTCTGGAGAGAAGATGTTCCAGAGGAAGGGAGCCACCATGGAGGAGGCCCTTCTTCTGGGTCCTGCCAGATGTACCTCAGGGGAACGGGACCCGCAACATTCCTTGTGTTGTGACCTAGGCTTACTGAGTCATTACAATACACAATTAGTCCCAAACAAACCTCTTTTATTGTAACAGCTGAGAATTACGTTCATTCCCAGCTGAGTCCCAATTAGTTGCAAAATAAGTCCTTCGGAAGAAGTCCTTCCGGATAATCATCAACCTTTATCACCCTGCCAAAGGCCTTACTTGGCAAAGCCCCACAAAGTTCAGAAACAAACAAGAGATGCCGACTGGAAACAGAGTTAGCAACGTTGCTTTCCTGCAAAAGGCCCAAGTGCCTTTGTTTCTCTTTTAAGCCTTATGGGAAAGGCCAATCATCTCCTGGCCTTACTCCTGAGTCGTCCCTTTTGCTTTAGCTGCTCTTGCCTTCTGGCAGCTCTGCGCATGCGTGCACTAGGAACAGGCTCCTCCTGTTCCTCTGCCTCTCTGATGTCCGACTCTGGGGACTCCGTAGTCCACGAATCACTCCCAGATGGCCCTGGCCCCATCTCTGCCTCCGATGCAGAGCCCTCATCCGGGCCTTCCCCAGACTCCAGGACTGGCCCATGTTCCTCCCCAGCCTCCTCACTGTCCGATTCTGCTGCCAGCTCCTCAGGCTGCTGGCGGACCACAACACTTTGCCTCCTCGCTGTTGTAGTCTTTGCTTTGAAACATCTTGTCCGACCTTGGTAGCTCAGAATGGTTGGGACCAGTTAATTCCACCTCTCTCAGCCAGGATGGGGAATGTTTAAAAATCCTTTAAAAAGAAAATAATAATAATCAGTGACCAACCGTTTCTGAAGTGGTTGCAGTTAAGGAGCTGGTTTGACTTGAGGGCATCTTCACTTTGATCTCAGCCACGGTTGGCACTTGTGATAAGTGGGGACTTCTCCCTCTGCCTCCCCCCTTTACGGATTTTAGGACTGCGAGTTTCCATCAGCTGACGGGACCAAACAATGAATAGAAAGTATACACAGCTTTTAAGTCACAAGTGTGGTGTAATCGTCAGCTTTGGGAACTCCCCGTGCCATTTGCTTTCATGCAGAACAAGGAAGCTGTGTTTTGTTTTCTTTAGTGAGTTTGTATTTCAGTATCAGGCAGCACGGAGGCAAATGTAGGGCCGGCCTCTGAGCTTCCTTTGTCCCCCTTCCAAATATTAGGATGTTTCTGACCAGCATTTCCAACAAGGCTTAAGCATGATGCGTTTGGAGAACCCCACGCACACATCTGGATGATTCCCTCCGGAGGATTTCTCGTATCTGGTATTTTCCGTTCTTGACTAGCTGGTCGCAATTACACTTTTTCTGTCTTGACTTCTAAACGAAGAAGTTGTGTTGATACCCGTCAGTCAGTGCACAAAACTATTCAGGGGAAGGGAGGCAGCTTTGAGTCACCAGGCCCTTACGCTATTGTCCGGAATATCCCAAGCTGTATGGTTCATATACCTTTAACCAGGGGTAGGCTTCAAAATTTTTAGCAAGGGGTTCTCTGCCCGGTTGCTGGGTGGGCATGGCCATCGTGGGCGTGGCCTAGTCACCCTCCTGCATCACGGCAGCGGGGGGGGGGGCATTTTTGCCCTCCCTGGGCTCTGGAGGTTTTCCTCGAGTCTCCGGGAGAGCGAAAACGGCCTCCCCAGGCACCAGAGGCCCTCTGGAGGCCGAAAACAAGCCTGTTTCTGGCCTTCCTGAACTTCCGGTAGGCCCATTTTTCGCCCTCTCCGAGCCTCCTTGCCTGTCCTGCACTTACCTACATCCAAAACGGGCCACGTGGGACTCCGGGGAGGGGAGGGGAGGGGTGGGTGGGGCCAGCCGGGAGTTGGATTTGGAGGTTCTCTGAACTGCATAGAATCTTAGCTAGAGGTTCTCCCGAACCCGTGCGAACCCTCAGCAGCCCACCCCTGGCTTTAACCGAGCGTAACCAACTTTCAGCAAATCCGGACTTTGATGGATAGCACAGTAGAAAGTGGCAGGGATAAGAGCTTAGCTTTCTATTTATTTTATTTATTTTATTTTCTCGAGTACGTATTAGATAATATATATAAGTATAAGCTTAAAATGAATATATAAAATAAATACAATTAAAGGGAACATTAGGACAGGGACGGTAGGCACACTGGTGCTCTTATGCAGGCCCCTTACAGACCTCTTAGGAATGGGGTGAGGTCAACCGGAGACAGTCTTAGGTTAAAGTTTTGGGGGTTTTGGGATGAAACCACAAAGTCTGGTAGTGCATCTTTCCTTGAAGAGGATTTTATTGGCCACTGTGAGAACAAACTGCTGGACCGGATGGGCCAGGAATCTGATCCACCCGGGCACGGCTTATATTCTTACAGAAGATGGAAGCTTCTACGGTTAGCTGGTCCCTGCAGGCTGCCTGTCCATAAGCAATTAATGCCCTATAATAAATCATTTCCTTGTTTAGAATGCTTTTTTCTGTGATGTGGAATTCTCACAAGGGCACTTTCCAGATTGCTAATTGGTTTGGGTTGGGCTACTTCATGGACTACAAAGAGCTGGCAGTAGTACAAGCGATTCCTTTCAGATGGTTGATAGCCATTGTACTTACCAAAGCTTTACTACCTTGTTTTAAGCAAATGGACCTCTCCTGAAACAGAAAGGATAGATAAGAGTTTTAGACATGTTGCAGCACGTCCAGATAATGGGAGAATGCAACATTCAGCAACCATGATAATCTGGTAATATCTTTATTTAGTTGCTGTGGGTACTGGATTACATATATATATATATATTGCACAAGTCTCCTCAGATCATATATATTGCACAAGTCTCCTAAGCCATTGTGTTTGGTAGCAACAGCAGATGATCTAGAAGAGGTTGCAAAAGAAGAGCCCAGAATTTGTGGCCCTGTACAGCTTCTATAATACCTAATTGGTTCCAAGACCAGCTGGGAGCAATAGGAGTTTGGAATCCCAAATTGTCAGCAATCCTTAATTAACACAGGCTCATTGCTTCTGGTGCTCAGTCCTAGTTGGATGAGGCCCATCTCTTACTCAGATCCCCAGTGGTGGGTTTCAAATTTTTTTACTACCGGTTCTGTGGGTGTGGCTTGGTGGGCATGGCATGGCTTGGTGGGTGTGGCTTGGTGGGCGTGGCAGGGGAAGGATACTGTAAAATCCCCATTTCCATCCCACTCCAGGGGAAGAATACTCCAAAATCCCCATTTCCATCCCACTGCAGAGGAAAGACACTGCAAAATCTCCATTTCCACCCCAATCCAGGGGAAGGATACTGCAAAAATCCCCATTTCCTCCTGATCACCTGGGACTTGGGAGGCTGGGGAATAGATGGGGGCAGGGCCAGTCAGAATTTTTACTACCGGTTCTCCGAACTACTCAAAATTTCCGCTACCGGTTCTCCAGAACTGGTCAGAACCTGCTGAAACCCACCTCTGCAGATCCCGCTCTGAGCAACCTGCAGAAGGAGACAATTGGGTCCCAGAATGACTAGCACTGAAAATCGGGGTGGGAGGGGGTAGGAGGAGGGTCCTTCAGCATTTTCCTACTGTATTGTGCAGCTGAAGGACAAAATCCATTTGCTGGGAGCTTATTCTACCAATTGAGCCACAATGAATGGGATTCTACCAAGCCCAACACACTGATGAGAAATTCAATTAAGAGAATGGCTTTTAGGGCGGGTTAAACTGGCCACGTCTTCTCAAAGGCCGGCTTGTCAGCCAAGAACAAAAGTGGAAGATGTGCCAAGCTATTTGAAAATGGACTTGGCTCAACTTGTCAGCCAGATGTGCGGAGGAAGGAAAGATGGGAAATGGAGTTTTCTTGTGATGGAGGAGGGCGAATTCATCTCAGGGGGTAAATCTGGACATTGAGTGGATGATTTATCCCGAACGGCACCGATCAATATTCTTTGGAGTTTTCCCATATTCCCTAAGAGTTTCCTTCGATTTAAAGACCAGGGATTTCTTAGAGCAGATATGGCAGAATATTCAAAAGTCTGGATATTTACTTGAGTTGCTTTGGCCATTAACATCTTCTGATCTGGAACGCCAAGGGACCCCCCCCAGTTCTGCATTGCCAAAACAGGAGGAAATAACATTGCTTGAAAAAGAAGGGAAATATTTGCACAAAAGTGTGTTATCCTGAGAAATAATGATAGAATCATGTTCAGACATCATTTCTGCAATTTAAATAGAAAATACAATATACTTTATGCCATTAAAGTAGGGGAAGCTAACCAGGTGACTTTTCCTAGCTGTCCTATTTGCTGTCCAAATGCTGATCTGTTGGTGAGCATCATCATTATCCCTAAATCGGACCAAACCCTACTCTGCGCCTTCAATCAACAAAGAGTCCTGTAGTCAGATACAAACACAGCAGGGGTGAAATCCAGCAGGTTCTGACAAGTACTGGAGAATCGGTAGCGGAAATTTTGAGTAGTTCGGAGAACCGGCAAATACCATTTCTGGCTGGCCCCAGAGTGGGGTGGGAATGGAGATTTTGCAGTATCCTTCCCCTGGAGTGGGGTGGGAACGGAGATTTTGTAGTATCCTTCCCCTGGAGTGGGGAGGGAATGGGGATTTTGCAGTATCCTTCCCCTGGAGTGGGGTGGGAATGGAGATTTTGCTGTATCCTTCCCCTGGAGTGGGGTGGGAATGGAGATTGTGCAATATTCTTCCCTGGAGTGGGGTGGGAATAGAGATTTTGCAGGATCCTTCCCTTGGAGTGGGGTGGAAATGGAGATTTTGCAGTATCCTTCCCCTGGAGTGGGGAGGGAATGGGGATTTTGCAGTATCCTTCCCCTGGAGTGGGGAAGGAATGGGGATTTCGCAGTATCCTTCCCCTGCCACGCCCACCAAGCCACACCCACCAAGCCACGCCATGCCCACCGAGCCACACCCACAGATTTTGCAGTATTCTTCCCCTGGAGTGGGGCGGGAATGGAGATTTTGCAGGGTCCTTCCCCTGGAGTGGGGTGGGCATGGGGATTTTGCAGTATCCTTCCCCTGCCACGCCCACCAAGCCACGCCCACAGAACCGGTAGTAAAAAAAAAAAAAATTGAATTTCACCCCTGAAACACGGCCATCCCAACGGCTGAAGGCAGACAGAGGCAGGTCCCCAAGGGGAGCCTTTGGCTCAGGGAATGGCAGTTCCTGGAGAGAGGGGCTAGGTGGGGCTTCTGGGACCCAGGGATGCTTTGAACGGGATGGTGGATTGGCTCGGGGTGCCTCCCCAGTTGCTAACTGCACAGGGCTGGCTGCTGTGGAAACCCCTTTTTGCTTTCACTACAGCTGAAAACATTTCTCCCTCGCTGGTGTTGTGCAGCCTGTTTATTCCGTTCTTGGCATGGTCTCCCACCGGCCTGAAACAATACAGCAGCGAAAGGCAGCGACGGCTCTACCATCCCATCGTCCGTTGACCTCTCCCACCCCCCTTCACCCCCCCCAGCCCCTCCAAGTTGCTTGGTTGCTTCTCTTCCCCTCTAAATACACAAACACACAAACACACAAACACGCACAGAGGCCATTCTCCAGCGCCCCAGCCCACGAGGCGGCACCAACAGCAGCAATGCTTTTGATGTGGTACGTTCCCCTCCCCACTGATACCATGGAGATTGTTTGGTTCCATCTAAACAAGACTTTTTTTTTTCATTTCTTTTTTTTTTTTTAATTTTGCCCTTCCGTCCTTTTTGTCTTGCGCTCCGCCATGCTCAAGATTCCTAATGGCCTAGATCACGGATGACCTGCGGTGGCCCCCGCAGCTCTTTTTAGGCCTGTAGCTGGAAGGAAGGGCCGGGCCTCTAGGGAGTGTGTGTGTGGGTGGGTGGGGGGGGTTTAGAAGATGAGAAGAAAAGGAAGTGGAGTGTTGATGGAAAGCCAGGTTGAGCATTATAATGAGAAGTGGCTGTTAATTCTCAACACTTGGGCTGAACCTTGTGAAGAGGGGAGCAGAATGATGAGTTACAAGTCCTTCTCTCTCTGTGTCTCTTCCTCTCCCTCTCCCTCTCTCCCCCCTCTCTCTCCCTCTCCCTCTCTCTCTCTCCCTCTCTCCCCCCCTCTCTCTCCCTCTCCCTCTCTCTGTATCTCTCTCTCTCTCTCTGTTTCTCTTCCTCTCTCTGCCTCTCTCTCTCCCTCTCTCCCCCTCTCTCCCCCTCTCCCTCTCTCTGTATCTCTCTCCCTCTCTGTTTCTCTTCCTCCCTCTCCCTCTCTCTCTGTATCTCTCTCCCTCTCTCTGTTTCTCTTCCTCCCTCTCTCTGCCTCTCTCTCTGCCTCTCTCTCTGCCTCTCCCTCCCTCTCTCTCTTCCTCTCTCTCTCCCTCTCTCTCTCCCTCTCTGTCTCTCTCTCCCTCTCTCTCTGTATCTCTCTCCCTGTTTCTCTCCCTCCCTCTCTCTGCCTCTCTCTCTCTGCCTCTCTCTCTCTCTGCCTCTCCCTCCCTCCCTCTTCCTCTCTCTCTCTTTCTCCCTCTCTCCCCCCCCTCTCTCTGCCTCTCTGCCCCCCCCCTCTCTCTCTCTACCCCCCCCACCCCCGGGAGCAAAATGACGAGCTCTTGTCTTGTCCCTTGCAACAGGAAGAGAAAGTGCCAGACGGCAAGCCAAAGCTCTGAAATTTCTGCTTAACCTCCCTCCATCCAAATTCAAGGTAGCTGGTTGACCAGAAGGGAGAAATACCCAAAGTGTATTTCTTTCTGATGCTGTAAACGGCACATAACCTCTTTCCCAAGATTAACTTTTAGGCACAACGCGTAGGGATGTCACTCTGCATGGAGGGTTTTTTTTAGTCTTTTAAAACAACATTCCATCAGCCCTAATGGAAAAAAGGCACAAAATACATCTATGAAACCTCTGTGGATCGCATTGCAACCGATAGGTAATGTGCCATTGAAGTCATTTCTTGACTTCTGATGGCCATATGTCGGTCCACATTTTGGACAGAGATGATGGCTGGTTTGAAAGAGGGGTCAAAGAGGCCATATGCATTAAGATTGAACATCCCTCTTTCAACAGAGGAAGGAAGGATATGACACTACCCATCTCCTGCTTACAACACAGTCCTTTCAGCAGTTCCAAGAAGGTCCCACGCCTATTTGCACCGTTCAGGTGACCCCAAGGGCACAGATAAACCTCCAAGTGGCCTCAACGACTCCCAAAGAGAGCGCTAACAACCAGATGACTGCAAGGAATATAACTCCTTCCATCTTCCAACACTCAGTCAGAACCGAAGAAGCTCCTTGGATGAGAAGCAAAACGTCTTCAGGGAAAAAAACCAGTCCAGCGACCTCTTGAAAAACCACCTTTGGGACAAGGTGGTTATATGTTATGTTTTACCATGGCTGTTCACCGCCCTGAGTCCTGTTGGAGAAGGGCGGTATACAAATTAAATAAAAAAAAAATAAAATAAAAATAAATAAACCATGACCTGGATGAGTTGAGAATTTCCACAGACCTTTAGCAAACCACATAGTTCATCAATCAAGGCAAAACTCACTTAACAGCTGTCTTGCTTACCAATGGAAATGTGGGTGTGGGGAGGGGCGCGGCTCAATTGTGGTCATAGGTGGAGGACTACCCTACAAGTGGTTTTTCCAGGCTGGAAGAGACTCACCCTTACGCTAACCTCCTTCAAGTAAAAACAACATGAAGAAAAATGGCTATTCTGGATGCTTAAATTATAACACCTTGAATTTGTCAAGCCCTGTCCCAGGATTTAAAAAAAAATGGCCTTGGCCCAGCTGGGAAAAACACACACCGAAAATCCCAGCGCAGAAGGAAACGGTATGGAAAACAAACCCCTTGTGTTTACAGAGAAACCCGGGTCCGTGAATGAGACGGTTTCCGAGAGCGAGGAAAAGCAAGGAGCAATTAATTCCCTCCGAGTGCATGGGAAGCTCTCTGCTCTCATTCCACTGCTTGGATGATTTGTTGATTGTCACACCATTTGCCTAACAACAAGGTCATGCCCCCAAACAAACCGTTTACACAGCAGAGAGCTGGAAGGAGAATGGCTCTGCGGAGATCTTTGCGAACCTTCGGTTTCAGCCTTGGTTACAAGGAAGCCAAGCCTGTGAAAACAGGGCCAGGCGGGTGGAGGAATCCGTTCCACCCCAATTTTTTTTTTCCCTTCGCTAAATGCCACCCGTGGTTTCACTCAGGCAGACTATGCCACACCGGTGGCTGACTTTATTTATTTATTTATTTATTAAAGAGGCTTAAACTTCTTCAAAAGAAGGACAGGCTTGCTTAAAAGAATTTTATTTTTATTTTAATTTTGATTTATATCCTGCCCTTCTCCGGAGACTCAGGGCGGCTTACAATGCCTTAAGCAATAGCCTTCATTCTTTTGTATATTTTATACAAAGTCATCTTATTGCCCCCACAAACTGGGTCCTCATTTCACCTACCTTAGAAAGGATGGAAGGCTGAGTCAACCTTGAGCCTGGTAAGATTCGAACCTGTAGAAATTGCAGACAGCTGTGTTAATAACAGGGTGCATTAAACCACTGTACTACCAAGGCTTGGAAGCAGGGGTGGGCTTCAAAAATTTTAGCAAGGGGTTCTCTTCCCGGTTGCTGGGAGGGCGTGGGCAGGGTGGGTGTGGCCTAGTCAGCCTCCTGCATCACGATGGGGGGGTGTGTGTTTGTGCCCTCCCCGGGCTCCGGAGGCTTTCCTCTAGCCTCTGGGAGGGCGAAAATGGCCTCCCCAGGCTCCGGAGGCCCTCTGGAGGCCTGTTTCCAGCCTTCCTGAACTTCCAGTAGGCCCGTTTTTTGCCCTCCCCGAGCCTCTGCATGCACCCTGCACTTACCTGCATCCCAAACGGGCCGTGTGGGGACTCCTGGGAGGGGAAGGGTGGGGTGGAAGGGGCCAACCGGCAGTCAGATTTGGGAGTTCTCCGAACTGCACGGGATCTTAGCTAGAGGTTCTCCCGAATCTCTGAGAACCTCCAGCAGCCCACCTTGGCTGGAAGGGACCTTGGAGGTTTAATACTTCAATCAGAATAGAGTTGGAAGGGATCTTGGAGGTCTTCTAGTCCAACCCCCTACTCAAACAGGAGACCCTATATCATTTCAGACAAGTGGCTGTCCAGTCTCTTCTCAAAAACTCCCTCTGAAGCATCTACAACTTTTGAAGGCAAGTTGTTCCACTGGTTAATTGTCCTCACTGTTAGGAAGTTTTTCCTTAATTCCAGGTCGCTTCTCTCCTTGATTTTTTTCCCCATCTGTTGTCTCTTGTCTTGCCTTCTGGTGCTTTAAAAAATAAATTGACCCCCCTCTTCTTTGTGGCAGCCCCTCAAATACTGGAACACTGCTATCATGTCACCCCTAATCCTTCTTTTCCCTAGATTGGCCAGACCCCAATTCCTGCAATCGTTCTTCATATGTTTATGTCTCCAGGCCTTTAATCATCTTAGTTACTCTTCTGTGCATTTTCCCCAAAGTTTCAACATCTTTTTTTTTTTTTTTGTAATGTAATGACCAAATCTGGATGTAGGATTCCAAGCGTGGTCTTATTAAGTCTTTATAAAGTGGTACTAATACTTCACGTGATCTTGATTCTATGCCTCTGTTTATACAACCAAGGATTGTATTAGCTTTTGTGGCTGCCGCCACACATTGCTGGCTCATGTTTAAGTGGCTCGTTGTTAGGATATGATTTGAGCCTAGCAAGTTGTCCGGACAATATATGTGTTCTGTGACTTTAATATGAATATGTATTGTGTGACTTTAAAGTTTTCCTGCTGATTCATTGTAATGCTGAGTCATGCTGTAATTAGTTGTGAACGTATTTAAGAAAGGTACTGTAACGTATTCAGTTGATGATAAGCTACCATTGTGTGTGGAGCTGCAACCATTGTGCTATCATCGGTTGGATGGATCTGCTACCATCGTGGTTTGTGAACCAGGGTGAGTTTGTTATTCTAACCAACTACTGTTTGTGTGGTAAGAAGATTTTGTATTACTGGACTGATTTAACTGGCAAAGACTTGGATTGATTTAAAGACTATGGGATTGTTTTTTCACTATAAAGTAAGCTTTTGATAAACCAGTTTGCACATCTCTTATCCATTGCTCTCAGCAACATTTCTCTGTGCTCTACACTCTGCTGGTTGGTAACACAACAACAATATTCTTAACATTCGTGTTAAGTGGCTGGTTCATGTTAAGGACTTCTAGTCCAACCCTCTGCTGAATCAGGAGACCCTATACCATTTCAGTCAAATAGTTGTCCAATCTCTTCTTAAAAGCTTCCTGTGATGGGTGAAATCCAGCAGGTTCTGACAGGTTCTGGAGAACCGGTAGTGGAAATTTTGAGCAGTTCAGGCAACAGACAGCGGAAATTTTGAGTAGTTTGGAGAACCGGCAAATACCACCTCTGGCTGGCCCCAGAGTGGGGTGGGAATGGAGATTTTGCAATAACCTTCCCCCAGGAGTGAGGAGGGAATGGGGATTTTGCAGTAACCTTCCCCCAGAGTTGGGTGGGAATGGAGATTTTGTAATATCCTTCTCCCAGGAGTGGGGAGGGAATGGGGATTTTACACTATCCTTCCCCTGCCATGCCCACTAAGCCATGCCCACCAAGCCACGCCCACAGAACCTGGTTATTTGTTCATTTGTGAACCTGTAGAGAAAGTAAATGAATACCACCCCTGAGTGAGACCAATAACCAGTGGATACTGCAAAATCTCCATTTCCTCCCCGCTCCAGGGGAAGGTTATTGCAAAATCCCCATTTCCTCTTGATCAGCTGGGACTCGGGAGGCAGAGAATAGATGGGGGAGAGGGCCAGTCAGAATTTTTACTACCGGTTCTCCGAACTACTCAAAATTTCCGCTACCGGTTCTCCAGAACTGGTGAGAACCTGCTGAAACCCACCTCTGGACCTGAAAGATACGACAGAAAAGAACAAGTGATTTCAAGGGACGGGAAGAAAATTGAACGTGAACATTCGTTCAATAGTGGCTTGCAGTACTTCGGTGTCTAAGATTGAACTTATTCCAAGAGCAATTCTTGAATTTGTATGCAAACTGGAATTCGCTTAAGATGCCAACCTACCTCCCAGAAGTTTGCAAAGCAATTTGCACTCTAAAATGTGCACCTGAAAGGAAGCCTTTTAGCCGTCAACTTTCATTTATAATATAATTAGGACGAACGCGTTATTAGAACAATGTAATTAGTTACATTTTACTGCCTTGTTATACATATTCTTGTTATAGTTTTTTAGTATTTTTTTTTTGAAAAGTTTTTTTATTTTTTAAAACATAAAACATAAAATACACCTTTTTAGAGCAAGGATTTGATCCGGAATAAAGTAAATACAATTACTCACATTCTGTCAATCAATTTTGTTTGAAATTGTATCCATTTACATCTTAAAAAAAGAAGAGAAAAAAAAATCTTATTCTAAACATTTATCATTCTAAGTCACCCTAAATTCTAGACAATTATTTCCAAACAGACATCATTCCAAATCTTTGTCATTTTAACAATTAATATTTCATATATATTCCTCATTTCTAAGACCCATTACATCGAATCTATATTGCACCTCTCTTAAATGGCAGCTAGTATCCATAATCTTGACAAAGAATATTTTCCTCCTTTCTTAATCGTTTCTAAATCGATCAACATTTCCATCTAAAATTTGTCACTCCCATAATACTTTATTTTGAAGTCTAATATTTGGGAATGTTCTTAGTTTTTGTAATTTATGGCAGAGAAATAGCTCAGATGCCGATATCACTTTATATTTCTTT
This sequence comes from Arizona elegans, assembly GCA_022577455.1. Taxonomy (NCBI): domain Eukaryota; kingdom Metazoa; phylum Chordata; class Lepidosauria; order Squamata; family Colubridae; genus Arizona; species Arizona elegans. The sequence goes on from JAKOOJ010000014.1 coordinate 9,152,824, forward strand.
GATATTTTTTTAAAAAATTGAAAATAGCCTTAATCAAGAATTTAAAAGCTTTGATGTTCCAGTAAATAAAAACAGCCTAGCTGGCCAATGAATCTGGCGATGTCATAGAAGCGGCTTCTGTTTGTAACGTTTTATGAGTCTACTCGTCTTGAGTGTTTATTCTCATGTTTTTAATGTAAACCACTAAGAATTGATAAACTGCAGCAGGATAGAAATGTAATCGATCAGTCTTAATGCTTTGCTAGATGCAGCATCTCTGTTGTATTTATAATGGGTCAGGAATGTATTTGGAAGGTAAAGGCAGATATCCGGATGGTGGGTGGAGACATTCCTGCTTCCAGCACTAAAAGTACATATATATTTATATTACTGAATGTTGCCTAGCATGTCTTTTCCTTCCTCCAGCTATCAGTTACAAGCATTAATGTGTCCCAGGAGGGTCAGCTGCCGAGGCTGGCTAGCTTTGTTTGTCTCCCTTCATAAATGCACACTCCACGCCTTTTGCAACATATCACATTTATTTATTCCTTTGCAGGATACATCTTTGTTTAACTCTGCGTGGGGTGTGTGCCTTAGAGCTTCTCTAATCCAATCATCCCATTCAGTGTAGTTTTATAGAAGATAATCTCTTGTCTATTCAGCAAAGGGCTGCTCTGTCTTTACTCCATCCCATCCAGGGGTGAAATGTTCCCGGTTCGGACCGGATCGCCCGATGCGGTAGCGATGGAGGCGGGTGGTTCGGAGAACCGGTAGCAAACATCCCTGCCCCATCCCCCATGCCCAGCTGAACTGCGCAATCATCAGAGTCTTTTTTTTTTTTTTTAATTTTTAAAAGCATTTTTTCTACAACCTCTTCGGCCAAAAAAAAATACTTTTAAAAGTAAAAAAAAAAAAAGCCTCTGATGATCGCGCTGCTCAGGTGGGATCATCAGAGGCTTTTAAAAGCATTTTTTTTCTACAACTTCTTCGGCCAAAGAAGTTGTAAAAAAAATGCTTTTAAAAGCCTCTTGACGATCCCAGCTGAGTTGCCTGATCGTCAGAGGCTTTTAAAGGCATTTTTTTTTACAACCTTTTCAGCCGAAGAGGTTGTAGAAAAAATGATTTTAAAAGTAAAAAAAAAAAAAAAGTTGGCCAGGCCCACTCAGTCACATTAACCCACCCCCCCCGCCCGTCCAAGCCACGCCCACAGAACCGGTAGTAACAAATTTTACATTTCACCACTGATCCCATCCCAGTGGAAAAGATTTGCCTTCCTTCTTTGCTGATTAGGAAGGTTTTCCTGAGATTTGAACAAAAGCCTGCCGATTTCACCCAGTAATGCTAGTTCTCTTTTGAAGCAGAAGTGGAGAAATAATTGTTGCCTCCAGATAGCTTCCCTTATTCGTTTCGAGATTACACGCATGAAGCTCTTGCCATTGATTTATCTTTGCCCCTTTGCGCGCATGTGGGTGACCACGAGCAGGCAAAGCCACGGGATTTAATGTTGACTTTGCACAGCCTTTCCGCATGATCAGTTGAAGCCCAATTGCAGAACTCTGGTTGAGCGTGGCTAGAGAAGCAACCTGGAATTAAGGAGAAACTTCCTAACAGTGAGGACAATTAACTGGTGCCTTCAGGAATCACTGGCATTTCATTACTGAGGTTTTTAAGAAGAAACTAGACAGCCACTTATCTGAAATAGTATAGGTTCTCTTGCTTGAGTAGAGGGCTGGACTAGAAGACCTCCAAGGTACCTCTCAGCTCTATTCTATGCTAGTATTCTAGCTTTCATCTTGTTTAGCATTTGTCATGGCTTAGCCATTAAGAAAACTAAGATCATGGCATCGGGCCCTCTCAATTCCTGGCAAATAGATGGGGAAGAAATGGAGGTAGTGAGATATTTTATTTTCCTGAGCTCCAAGATCACCGCAGATGGGGACTGCAGCCAAGAAATTAAAAGACGCTTGCTCCTGGGGAGGAAAGCTATGCCAAATCTAGACAGCATTCTAAAAAGCAGAGACATCACCCTGCCAATAAAAGTGCATATAGTCAAGGCTATGGTGTTCCCAGTTGCAATGTATGGCTGTGAAAGTTGGACCATAAGGAAGGCTGAGCGCCAAAGAATTGAGGCCTTTGAATTCTGGTGCTGGAGAAGACTCCTGCGAGTCCCTTGGACTGCAAGGTGATCAAACCGGTCAGTCCTAGAGGAGATCAACCCTGACTGCTCTTCAGAAGGCCAGATCCTGAAGAGGAAACTCAAATCCTTTGGCCACCTAATGAGAGGGAAGGACTCGATGGAGAAGAGCCTAATGCTGGGAACGATTGAGGGCAAAAGAAGACAGGGACGACAGAGAGTGAGGTGGCTGTATGGAGTCACTGAAGCAGTAGGCGTGAGTTTAAATGGATTCCAGAAGATGGTAGAGGAGTCGGTGTGGGAACGATCCCACTAGCAATGGGAAACTAGCAGACATCTCGATATGCCAAACTGCTGGCAGCCAGCGATCAGCAGAAGTAGCCTGCAATACTGCACTCTAACCACTGCGCCATTGTGGCTCAGTAGAAGAATAGAATAGAGTAGAGTAGAGTAGAGTAGAGTAGAGTAGAGTAGAGTAGAGTAGAGTAGAGTAGAGTACAGTACAGTACAGTAGAACAAAAGCCTTAGTGGCGCAGTGGACTAAGTGCTGTTAAAGTAGTACTTAGTTGCCAGCTGCCTGCAATTACTGCAAGTTCAAATCTCACCAGGCTCAAGGTTGACTCAGCCTTCCATTCTTTCTAAGGTAGGTAAAATGAGAACTCGGATTGTGGGGGCAATAAGCTGACTTTGTATTAAAAAAAACACCACCGCTTGGAGGCCCCCCCCCCCGAAAGCCCTACTAAGAGGTATATACAAAAGTATGAAAGCTATTGCTTAATGCATTGTAAGCCGCCCTGAGTCTCTGGAGAAGGGCGGCATATAAATAGAACTAATAAATAAATAAATAGAAGAAAGAATAATCATAGGGTAGAATAGAATAGAATATAGAATAGAATAGAAAAGAATAGAATAGAATAATCATAGAGTAGAGTAGAATAGAATAGAATAGAATATAGAATAGAATAGAATAGAATAGAATAATCATAGAGTAGAGTAGAATAGAATAGAATAGAAAAGAATAGAATAATCATAGAGTAGAGTAGAATAGAATATAGAATAGAATAGAAAAGAATAGAATAATCATAGAGTAGAGAAGAATAGAATAGAATAGAATAGAATAGAATAATCATAGAGTAGAGTAGAATAGAATATAGAATAGAAAAGAATAGAATAATCATAGAGTAAATAGAATAGAATATAGAATAGAATAGAATAATCATAGAGTAGAGTAGAATACAACAGAATAATCATAGAGTAGAATAGAATAGAATATAGAATAGAATAGAATAGAATAATCATAGAGTAGAGTAGAATAGAATATAGAATAGAATAGAAAAGAATAGAATAATCATAGAGTAGAGAAGAATAGAATAGAATATAGAATAGAATAGAATAGAATAGAAAAGAATAGAATAGAATAATCATAGAGTAGAGTAGAGTAGAATAGAATATAGAATAGAATAGAAAAGAATAGAATAATCATAGAGTAGAGTAGAATAGAATAGAATATAGAATAGAATAGAATAATCATAGAGTAGAGTAGAATACAACAGAATAATCATAGAGTAGAATAGAATAGAATATAGAATAGAATAGAAAAGAATAGAATAATCATAGAATAGAGTAGAATAGAATAGAATATAGAATAGAATAGAAAAGAATAGAATAATCATAGAATAGAGTAGAATAGAATAGAATAGAATATAGAATAGAATAGAATAGAATAGAATAGAATAGAATAGAATAATCATAGAGTAGAGTAGAATAGAATAGAATAGAAAAGAATAGAATAATCATAGAGTAGAGTAGAATAGAATATAGAATAGAATAGAAAAGAATAGAATAATCATAGAGTAGAGAAGAATAGAATAGAATAGAATAGAATAGAATAATCATAGAGTAGAGTAGAATAGAATATAGAATAGAATAGAATAGAATAGAAAAGAATAGAATAGAATAATCATAGAGTAGAGTAGAGTAGAATAGAATATAGAATAGAATAGAAAAGAATAGAATAATCATAGAGTAGAGTAGAATAGAATAGAATATAGAATAGAATAGAATAATCATAGAGTAGAGTAGAATACAACAGAATAATCATAGAGTAGAATAGAATAGAATATAGAATAGAATAGAAAAGAATAGAATAATCATAGAATAGAGTAGAATAAAATAGAATATAGAATAGAAAAGAACAGAATCGAATAGAATAGAATAATGATAGAGTAGAGTAGAGTAGAGTAGAGTAGAGTATAGAACAGAACAGAACAGAACAGAACAGAACAGAGCAACAGAGTTGGAAGGGACCTTTGATTGCAAAGCCTCTGCCAAGCCTGCAGGAATTAAAGGCTCCTGCCCAGAGCCTCGGATCCAAGGTTCAGCGGGCCAAACCAGGTCTGGGTGTGTGCGTTGGAGGAGTGGGGTGGGGGTGGGGTGGGGAATGCGAGGTCGCCTAGACGGATCTCTCCCGCTGCCTGCGCCCCTTCCTTCCTTCCCAGATTCCTCCCTCTGGGGGCTTTTCCGACACACCGCCCCCCCCCCCCCCCCTCTTCGCCCCGCGTTGCACTGGCACAACCGCTGCCCGGAGTCCGGGGCTTTGGCAAAGCGGAGGGGCGGGGCCTCTCTGCCTCCACCCTCGCCTCCTCCTCCTCCTGCCCCCCCCCCCTCCGCCCGTCAGCCGCTGTGTCACTCAGATCTCTATGGAGACGGGAATCAACAGCTGAGCCTCGCCCGGACGGCCGCGCAAGCCTTTTTTTTCTCCCCCCACGAAAGCAGCGCGTTCTGCAAAAAAAGGCGCAGAGAGGGTAGAAGGCGAGCGGGGTAAGCGGCGAGCGCGCGAGCGAGCAGGCATGGAAGGAAGCTGGGCAGCCCTAGGAGAAGGCTAGGGACGGTTGGGTCCCAGGACCGGGTGTGTGCGTGTGTGTGTGTGTGTGTGTGTGTGTGTGTGTGTTGGGGAGGGGGGGGCGCACCGGGCTTGCAGTCGGCCTCCTCCTGGTTTTCCCACCGGTGTCGCTGCAGCGACGCGCACCGCTCCATCTATCCCTCCATCCATCCATCCATCCCTCTATCCCTCCCTCCATCCCTCCATTTATTTTATTTTATTTTATTTTATTTTATTTTATTTTATTTTATTATTTTATTTTATTTTATTTTATTTTATTTTATTTTATTTTATTTTATTTTATTTTATTTTATTTTATTTTATTTTATTTCTATACCGCCCTTCTCCCGAAGGACTCAGGGCGGTGTACAGCCTGATTAAAAGCACAAAGACAGACAAAATTTAAAAAGAATTAAAATTATTAAATGATAGGCTCAATTTAAAACCCCAAATTTAAAATCCCATTTTTAAAAACCCAATTAAAATCTTTACCTTGATAGCCCAGCCTGGTGGAACAACAAGGTTTCCATCCCTCCCTCTACCCCTCCATCCCTCCATCCATCCCTCCATCCCTCCATCCATCCCTCTATCCCTCTATCCCTCCATCCCTCCCTCCATCCATCCGGGGTGCAGCTCCAGCTCCGCCGCATCCCTTCTCCAAGCTGCCCTCTCTCCCTCTCTCTCTCTCTGTTGGCGAGGACCTTCCCTCCCTCCTCCTCCTCCTCCTGCTGTCTGTCTGGGCGCGCTTCCTTGCACATCAGCCCCGTGGAAATCTCATCCCTAGATGGCCATGGACAAGGGAGCCCTGCTCTCTTCTACCCCTACAGCCCCAGCCCCAGCCTGAAGCCCTCCAGATGCTCCGGACCATATCCCACCCCCCATTGATTTTTTGGGGTGAAGGGCCCCTCGGGAGGACGCCAGGTTGGAGACAGAGCGTCGAAGCTTTCTCTCCCTCCACACACACACACACACTTTTTTTTTTTTTTTTGCGGTTTGCAGCGCAGGCAAGGCGGTGACATCATTTATTTTTTTTTGCTCTACACGAATTTAATGTGGGATGCCGTTTATTGTTTATTTTTTCCCACCAGGCTGTAGGGTAAATAATGCAAAAACAAAAGAAAGCCCTGCTCTCTCTGCGATCCTGGTGATCGCCGTGATTCCCGTGCAGGTCTGCTCTTAAGGCATCCCCTAGATCCCAAGAATGGGCTCGGTTGAATGGGGGCTCTCCGTTGAGTGGTGGCTGGGTGGCTGTTTCACTCCATGCATCAGTCTGCTTCTCCTGGTGGGTTGTTTAAGCGTGATGCCCTCTTTGGTCCCCGCTGATGTTTATTTGCCTTTATGATGGTTAATAGGACTGCGGAGAAATGTCATTGTCAGCACTAGAGTAATGCAATTTATTTGAGACGACCTCGAAACCTGACAGTCATCTAGAGATGTACAGATTTTAAATTGCAAAGGCAGGAGACAGGGCCGGAGAAGGGCTGCTTGGCTCAATCAGCCTGGATGCTGAGGCTTTTTCGTTTGAGTAAACATTTTGAAAATAGCTGGCTACCCTCAAACAGGGCAAGTTAACCTTAGCCTGAGCTTCGCCTAGAGATTTCCACTGGTACGTTTTAACACTTGCGACTTCAGAATCCTTTCATTGTGGACTTATCTTGTCTGTGTGAAGAGATCCTGCTTTGCACTCTGGTTTATTACGAACTAACACAACTAACATATGAAGAACAGTGGCATAATTTGGGGTTGGCTAGTCGAGAGAAAAGAAAGACTAGGAGGGACATGATAGCAATATTCCAGGATGTGAGAGAGTGCCACAATTTTTTTTTGGGGGGGGGGAACTTATTTTATTTATTTATTGGTTCGATTTATATGCCGCCTTTCTCCGGAGACTCAGGGCGGCTTACAATGCGTTAAGCAATAGCCTTCATACTTTTGTATATACCTGCTTAGTAGGGCTTTCGCCCCCCCCCCCAAGCGGTGTTCTTTTTTATACAAAGTCATTTTATTGTCCCCTCAATCCGGGTCCTCATTTTACCTACCTTGAAAGGATGGAAGGCTGAGTCAACCTTGAGCCTGGTGAGATTTGAACTTGCAGTAATTGCAGGCAGCTGGCAGCTAAGTGCTACTTTAACAGCAGTTTAGTCTGCTGCACCACCAAGGCTTATCTGTCTGTGTGAAGAGATCCTGCTTTGCACTCTGGTTTATTACGAACTAACACAACTAACATATGAAGAACAGTGGCAGAATTTGGGGTTGGCTAGTCTAGAGAGAAGAAATATTAGGAGGGACATGGTAGCAGTATTCCAGGATTTGAGAGAGTGCCACAATTTTTTTTGGGGGGGGGGGACTTATTTTCCAAAGCACCAGAAGGCAGGACAAGAAACAATGGATGGAAACTAATCAAGGAGAGAAGCAACCTGGAATTGAGGAGAAACTTCCTAACAGAGAGGACAATTAACCAGTGAAACAGCTAGCATTCAGAAATTGTGGGTGCTCCATCACTGGAGATCTTTAAGAAGAGACTGGACAGTCACTTGTCTGAAATGGCATAGTTTTCTGCTTGAGCAGGGGGTTGGACTAGAAGACCTCCAAGGTCCCTTCCAATTCTATTCTGATTGACTGATTATTAATCTAAGAAGCAGTCATGAAGCTGGTTCACAGAAGTTGATCCAAGAACTTCAGCAAGTCAATAGCCTTGAGATGACCTTCTGTATATGGATCAGTGCTTCTCAAGCTCAGCAACTTCAGGAAGGGTGGACTTCAACTCCCAGAACCCCCCAGCCGGCATTTAACACACCTTTTAAAGTTGGTGAGCTTGAGAAACACCGAGATGGACTATTGAGGATCATTCAGGCCACCTTCAGGCCACCCTGGGCAAAGATGCCTGGCTGGCATTCACTTTTATATCCTTACAAAAATTGCAAGCCAGACTATGTGAAAAGTCCTGGGTGCATTCTTTGGTATCTCCTGTTTAAAGGACCAAGCATCAAGTGATGCCGAAGGTGATTTTCTAAAAGGCAAACTGGACTTTTCTTGGGTTTTTTTCCCCCTTGAAAACAGTTTGCTTCTCATCCAAGAAGCTTCTTCAGTTCTGTCATGGCTGTCCCAGAGATGCTTTTTCAAATGTTTTTTTTTTAAATTTGATTTATATGCCGACCTTCTCCGGAGACTCAGGGCGGCTTACAGTGTGTTAAGCAATAGCCTTCATACTTTTGTATATTTTTATACAAAGTCAGCTTATTGCCCCCACAAACTGGGTCCTCAATTTACCTACCTTAGAAAGGATGGAAGGCTGAGTCAACCTTGAGCCTGGCGAGATTCGATCTTACTTTAATTGAAGACAGCTGGTGTTAAATTACAGTGCTCTGTCTGTTGAGCTATCCAGGCTCCTTCAAGTTTTCCTTGAAGACTTTTCGCTTTTCATCCAAGAAGCTTCTTCGGTTCACTGAACTGAAGAAAATTCTTGGTTGCCCCCTTTGGGAAAACCATGACCAGGATGACTGTGAGAATCTTCATAGATGATGCCAAGGCTCCTTTGCACAAAACCTTACAAACTCTTTATCAAAGTTGGCGAACTGGAGGCAGAAGGTAATGATCTACTGATGTACATTAGACCTGTCTGAGGGTTTCTGAACATGCTATGTTGGTACTGTGATAACAAGCACAGAAAGGCTTTGTTTTTGTCCTAAATCAGGTCATGTACATATTTGCAGCATTTCCTCTTAAGCTTCAATCCTGGCTATTGAAAATAAGCCCTGGTGTGGAAAGCCCTGGTTTTGCAGTTTGACATCGTCCGCCATCTTGAGACATGGTATTATATCTGGCCACACCTCCAGAGCAGCGGTGGGAAGCCATTTTCTTTTGTCCGTTGCTGAACTGCAGCTCCCAGGAATCCAGCCTGACCAATAGATCAGCTGGCGATCCAATTTAGTAAGATCTGGGGAGGGGAGCAGAGAAAATTGCTAGGAATGATAGGTAGCGCTTCCTTTTGAATTTGTATTCTATATTTCTGGTCCTTACAAGCAGTGTCGAAGAGTCTTATTTAAGCATCCCACGTAAAAAAGATGGGCTTCAGTCTATTTGCACTTCAATCGGAGGAGGGATGCATTGCGCAAGAGATACTCCATTGATTGGGTGATGCTTTTCAGTCCATAATATGTGTTTCTCCTGTTTTTAATGAATCAGTCGAAGAGGGAGAAGAGACAGCTCTGTGTCTCAGCCCTTTGAGGTGAACAGGGCTGTGGTTGTTTAGACTGGTACCCTCCATTAGATGAGTTTAAGTAGCTCAGTGGCTAAGATGCTGAGCTTGTCGATTGAAAGGTCGGCAGTTCAGCGGTTTGAATCCCTAGTGCCCCGTAATGGGGTGAGCTCCCATTACTTGTCCCAGCTTCTGCCAACCCAGCAGTTCAAAAGCACGTTAAAAAATGCAAGTAGAAAAATAGGGACCACCTTTGGTGAGAAGGGAACAGCGCTCTGTGCACCTTTGGCATTTAGTCATGCTGGCCACATGACCACGGAGACGTCTTCAGACAGCTCTGGCTCTTTGGGTTTGAAACAGAGATGAGCACCACCCCCTAGAGTCGGGAACAACTAGCACATAGGTGCAAGGGGAACCTTTACCGTGTTCCCATCACAGATCTAAGTCAATAAATACACATGAACAGGGCAGATCTATTCATATTCCTTCTAGAAAAGATCATTAAAAAAAATACCAGGTCCTCTCAGGTATCCCAAGCAGATTAAGAACCAAAGATTTAAAGGATGCTCCCCAGCTCTCTATTCATCTAAAGATGGAATTTGCTGGGTTGCAAATTTATAAAAGAGATGTCAAATATGCACAGGTCAATGATCTTATCATGGCCATTCCCAACATAATGTGTATTGCACCTTTGCCTTCCAGAATTACTGGTAATTATGGAGGGAGGGAAGCAGAGAGAGAGAGAGAGGAGGGAGGGAGGAAGAGAGAGAGGGAGGGAGAAAAAGAGAGAGGGAGGGGAGGGAGGGAGGGGAGGGAGGGAGAAAAAGAAAGAGAGGGGAGGGAGGGAGGAAGAGAGAGAGAGAGGAGAGGGAGAAAAAGAGAGAGGGAGGGGAGGAAGAGAGAGAGAGAGAGAAGGGAGGGAGGAAGAGAGAGAGAGAAAGAGGATAAGTATTTATTGTATAATTGTATATGGTTACGGTTATGGTTCTGGGCAGCTTAGAGAGACATAAACATAGACAATCTAAAAAAATAAACACTCCCATGTTCAAGCATAGACAATTCTGGATTTTTTTTAAAAAGTTGCTTTGAATTCTTTTCTAGGTTTTAACGACAGCAATTATCTCTCATGTCAGTTTATTCTGCAATATATAACACAGCACACTCAAATATCTACCTACAGAACTTAATATCTTTGGAAAGGCCCGGGGAGTAAGGCAGTTCTGCAAAATGGGCAGAGCTGCATGTGGCTTCAACCAAAATGCACTTTTCTTTTTCTGCATATGCGCAGTGGTGTTTTTTTTTTTTCTAGAGGCTATTCTCTCCCCACTTCTTTGCTTGTTAAAACAACGTGAAGCTTATTTTAAGATGTAAATTACAGATGTGTTTCTTTCCCAAAACAGAAAAAAGCATGCTGCCAATTTTTTGGCAGTCTAGGGGGACATAAAAAAAAAAATTGTATCTGAGGTTGGAGAATGACTAGCCCAAAAAATACAATTGCCGTGTAAAAGCCAATGTGTTTGCTAATTTTTATAGCATGCCCAATTGAAAGGAAGCCAGTGGGCAGGTCTCAGCAAGTTAAAATTGTAAATACTGTACAACAGTTAAATGAAGCTAACTTTTAAAAACAACAATAGCCACTATCAATCTTTCTTCAAGTTGGAGAAGTTAACTAGGGTTGAGTCTATCATTTGTTGCAACACATTTTAGAAGGCATTCAGAAGACCAGCATTGCAGGTCGAAAATAAATAAATAAATCAAAATCCATGCAAAAATTTCAAAACTTTAGGGGCCAGTTAACAGATTAGAATTTGAAACCACGATTCCATGTGAGTTTTTAAGCTTTAGTTTAGTGCTAACTATGGTTTGCTTTGATGAACTAAAGCAACAGCAATATCTTTATTTTGCAAATACAAAACTATATGCAGTTGCAATTTTGCAAATGCAATCAAATCGCTGCATGGTTGAAGGAGAAATGAATGCCAACAGAGGTACCACTGAAAACCAACATTGAGCTCTTCTTAACTGTGGCTTGTTTGTGATCCATCTTTGGAATCTGAAATGTGGTTTGGATACTTCGTGACATGATTGTTAGTGCAAACATTGGGCTTGGCCTGATGTCTGAAATGAGCTAGCCTGTTGGGTGGGGAAGCCCTGTCACTGCATGTTTGTTTATGTATCCAAGATCTAGCAACTAGCCCAACGGTGTGAATTAGGCAATCTGCTGAAAGAATCCTGCTTGTACCGTGAACAGGGCTTGAGTCAACACCTTGAGCAATGAAGAGAAGGAAAGAGAGTTTGAACAAAAGACAGTAACTAGGAGCCACCATCCACAAAGGAGCTGATTTACTATTTCTAGTGCAATCATCAGTCTGGGGATAAACGTCTTTTTGCTCACACACAACATATACAGTGCGAAGAGGAGCTGCATGTGTGAATTTGTGGGACGTGTGTGTTTGTGCATGAGTTCCCTAAATATTGAAGGACTTGAACTGAATGGAGATACAATTAGGTGACCCCCCCCCTCCAGATCCTTGTCTGTTTTTTTTTGAAAACCACACAGATTTTTTTTCATGGAAATCTGTGTGCTCAAACATGCATTTGAACACACGTTCCAGGGATGGATTGCTGGGGGTTCGCAGGGGTTCGGGAGAACCTCTAGCTAAGATTCTGTGCAGTTCGGAGAACCCCCAAATCCCACTCCTGGCTGGTCCAACCCGCCCCACCACGCCCCTCCCCTCCCAGGAGTCCCCACGCGGCCTATTTTGGTTGCAGGTAAGTGCAGGGCGTGCACAGATGCTCGGGGAGGGTGAAAAATGGTCCTACCGGAAGTTCAGAAAGGCCTGTTTCCGGCCTCCAGAGGGCCTCCAGAGCCTGGGGAGGCCATTTTCGCCCTTCTGGAATTTCAAGGAAAGCCACTGGAGCCCGGGGAGGGCAAAAACGGCCTCCCTGTCATGGTGCAGGAGGCCGACTAAGTCACGCCCACCATGCCCACACCCACCCAGCAACCAGGCAGAGAACCCCTTACTAAAATTTTTGAAGCTCACCCCTGACGCATTTAAAACGTGTGTTCGCTTCATGTATTCCGACCTGCACATTCAAATAAAAATGCAAATATTTTTGACAGGGAGATGCCCAGAATTAGTTAGAAAATGGGCGGCTATGTAAATTTTTAAAATCAATAAATAAATGCCCCCATTCGCCAGAGTCTGTGCACGTAAAAAGACAGTAACAGTAACAGAGTTGGAAGAGTTTAAAGCCCTACACAGCTCAGGGCCAGGGTATCTTCGAGACCGCCTTCTACCACATAATTCCCAACGACCGGTAAGATCCCACAGAGTTGGTCTCCTCCGGGTCCCGTCAGCTAAACAGTGTCGGCTGGCGGGCCTGCGGGGGAGGGCCTTCTCTGTGGCTGCCCCGGCTCTCTGGAACCAGTTACCTCCTGAGGTCCGGACCATCCCCACCCTATTGGCCTTCTGAAAAGCGGTGAAGACCTGGCTCTTCCGGCAGGCCTGGGGCCATTGTTCTCGTTCTTGCGATCCGGCGAAATCCGGCCATGAATGGTGTGAATGAGTTTTAATGTTTTTTTTTAATTTTTAAATGTTTTTTATAATGATTTTCAAATGCATTGTGAGCCACCTTGAGTCTTCGGAGAGGCATACAAATTGAATTAATAAATAGTAAAAATAATAAATAAATAAAGGGACATCGGAGGTCATCTAGTCCCACCCCCTGCTCACGCAGGAGACCTATACTAGGCATTCGAACCGCCGAACTGCCAACCTTTTCTGATCGACAAGCTCAGTGTCTTAGCCACTGAGCCAGCTAACCAGACGCCAGAGGTCTTTATGAAATCTAAGTCCGGGATCTATAACTGAGTTGGATAGAGCCAGAATTCGTGCAGTTGTTTATCTTCCTACGTTTGCAAGTGTAGGCCTTCCTCATCTGCTGCCTTTTTGTGTTGGTGTGTGCAGGAATGTCTTGGTTCCCTCCGTGTCAGCCTTTCACAATCTTCTATCTCCCAGCCTTGGAGCTGGTGGAGAAGCAGAGATAAGAGTGAACGCATAGACACGTCTCCTGTCACACACACTCGCACGTGTCTCTGTGCAGAGTTCAGGGCAATACCCCCTCCCGATCCTCCTTGCTGCAACAGCATCCAAAGATCACAACCCACCCATAGCAACCGTCGCCGGGCAACACAAACTCTGGCCACACCAACAGCCAAACGCACACGTCTGTTTTTGTTTAATGTCAGGCTGTAACTATGGTCTTGGGTCTGGCAAAATCCCAGGCTGGCTGGTGCCCTAACAGGGGGAAAAAACAGGGTTACTAAGGGCAAGGGCTCAGTCAGGAGCCATGGGCAGTGCTAACCCAGTGCAGAGATATTGCAAACTCTCTGCTGATTTCTTGCAAGGAAAACTAGTACCTTGGATAGCCTCCCTTCCTGCCTTGGGCAGAGACGACTCGACGGTTGATCAGAAGGAGGCAGCAGACAGGAAGCAAAGTTCCTTATATAGCACATGTTCCTTATATAATGCCTTTTTTTCCCCCCTCCTGCCAAAAGTTTGTTGTTGTTGTTTTTTTTTAGCTCACTTAGATCATTTGGCTCACTTTGGGTAATCGGCAAGAATCGGGGTGAGGGGAGATCC
>JAKOOJ010000014.1:9171661-9209161 GCA_022577455.1 Arizona elegans
GTTGGTTATTTTGGACAGCAAAGAATATAGCTCCAAGTTCATTTGCCATTCTTCTGTAGAAGAAACCATGTGCAATTTGCAATAAAAGCAACTTTTCAATCCAGTACCGAAGAACATTTCTGAATAATTTCTGTCTTCTTGTGTTTATTACTCATTCTGTTTTTGATTGCACTTTATATAACTACTTGGAACAGAACTGGTGGAAATGAGAAGGAAGCAGAATTAGGCTAAACATTAAGAATAACTTCCTAAATAAAACCAGAACATTAATTCGAATGGCAGGACAGACTTCCTAAACTGATGGATAGTCTTTTTAATGGCGATACGTAAGGCAAAGGATCTGCAGTCTTCTACCAGGAGTTCAGGATTTACATTAAATAGGATCAGTAAATAATATTTCTCGGGCTATGATAAGAAACTGTGTTCTGTTGTCCAAGACCGATTAACATGGGCATTTTCATATGCGCAAAACCTCCAATTCTCCATCTGATACAGTTTTTTGGCACCAGGATCAAGCCTGATCTAATAGAATTATCGTATAATTAGAAAATTTGAAAGCCCCCCAGCTATCCTTAGATAATATTTCTGAGATCCTTAATTCAACAGTTATTTGTTATAATAACTAATAATTAGTTCTTTGTGTAACTAATTATTCAAACGCACACCATTTCTGTTGAGCTGGATTTCAGTGAAATAAATTGCAATCGCTGCAGATAACAACAATAAATTTAAAAAATCTAAATCTAGATTAATTGCTCTGGGAAGATCCTCCTAAGGAATATTGTAACCTTCTGCTCATTTTTGGGTTTCATAATTCCCTCTGGGCACCCACTGTTGACCTCTGAAATGAAACAAATGAAGAATTGACTAACTGGATTTTAGTATGGTGTATCTGGATTCCATCCCCCAAACATTTTGCAGAAAAGCAGTTACATAAAGTGGTTTGAAGAAAGCCTCTGAGAATAGGGAGGAGGTAACTTAACATCAGAAAGATTTTAGAAAATCTGCATCCAGTGTAGGCATCGTAGAGACCCTGGATTACAGTTTGCACAATGTCCTTCGCCCAAAAGTGGACAAAATATTTTCTTCTTAATTGTCTTGGGTTCCTATAGATTAGAAGTAATGTCCGTGTTTTGATATTATTTCCGTTGAACATTCCAATAATTATATAAGTGGAATTGTGTTGAAAACTGTTTGAAAGATTTAGCTAATCTCCAGAGAACAGCTGCTAAAATTCATCCTTGATATACAGTAGTGGCCAAAATTGTGGAGCATTTTTTCTAATGCTTTGAAAAGTCTCTGCTGATCAGGCAACTCAGCTGGGATCGTCAAAGAGGCTTTTTAAAAAATGCTTTGAAAAGCCTCTGACAATCCCAGCTGAGCTGCGCAATCATCACAGGCTTTTTTTTTTTTTACTTTTAAAAGCATTTTTTCATCGGAAGAGGTTGTAGAAAAAATGCTTTTAAAAGTTTTTTTAAAAAGCCTCTGATGATCGTGTGGCTCAGCTGGGCATGCTGGGGCGGGGCGGGGGGGGGGCAAGCACAGGGATTTTTGCTACCGGTTCTCTGAACCACCCGCCACCATCGCTACCGGATTGGGTGATCCGGTCCGAACCGGGAGCATTTAACTTCTGCTTTAAGCCCAAGTGGGGTGGAACCAAAGTCCATAAACACCTGGAGTGGCATTGGGTTGCGTCTCTCTTCCATTCTTCAGGATGTTAGTTCATATCACCTACCTTCAACCTGGATCTGAACCTGGACCTCTTCCTGTGTTTTGAAAGGGCAATATGGCAGAGAGCACAGACATGGAATCCTTGCAGGAAAGCTTCCGGAAATTCGCCATCTATGGAGACACCAAAGCGACGGGGCAGGAAATGAATGGAAAGAACTGGGCCAAGCTGTGTAAAGAATGTAAGGTGATTGATGGAAAAGGGGTTACCGGCACAGAGGTGGACATCGTCTTCACCAAGGTGAAGTAAGTATCTTTTCTGTGTTAGCTTCTTGACAAGGTTTCATTGATGAAATGGAGAAGCTCTGAAATGGAGTTTTCAAACAAATGTAGAACACACCATTAAAGCATATTATCACTGTATTTTAATGTATGTATGTATGTTTTTTTATTCCAGGCCCTCTAGACAGCATATCCTAGAGCAGGAGTGTCAAACTCAAGGGTTAGATTAGGGTTAGGGTTGTAATGGCTGTATCTGGCCCGTGCCGTGTTTAGATCTGGCCCGCAGGGCTACCCTGGAAACAGTGAAGGACCGGCTGAGTGAAAACGGAGCTCAGGAAGGCTGTGTGCGAGACCCTCCCAAGCGCCGTTTTCACTGGCAGAGGCTTGCAGGAAGCCATTGCAGCCAAAAACGGAGCTCAGGAGGGCCATGTGCAGCTCTCTTGAGTGCCGTTTTTGCTGGCAGAGGGTTGCAGGAGGCTGTCACAGCCGAAAATGGAGCCCAGGAGTCTGTTTTCGCTGGCACAGTGCTCGGGCCACCCCTCCAGTACGAGTGATGTCGAGCTGGCCATGCCCACCCTGGCCAAGCCCACCCCCAGCCCACAAAGTCAAACACAACCCTGATGAGGTCCTCAATAAAATCGAGTTTGACAGCCCTGTCCTAAAGGGATTGCTGAAGCCCCTGCCTGCTTTCAAGGGAACTCCATCCATAGGGAGCCTGTTGTGGCCCGTCAGCGGCCTGTACAGCTAGTAGCTGATTCTGACAGCGAGGAGGCTGGTGTGGTGCTGTGCCAGCAGCCTGTGCAGCTGGCACTCGAGTCAGACAATGAGGCCGCTGGAGAAGATGTGGTGCCAGAGGCGGGGATTCAGCCAAGGCCTTCAGAACCTCCAGAAGCTCCCATAAGTGAAGAGGAAGAAGAGGAGGAGCCTCTTCTCGATGCACGGGCGCGCAGAGCGGCCAAAAGGCAGGAGTGGCTCCTCAGGAGGAGGTCTCCTCGAGAGTAAAGCTTGGGGCTAATTGGCCACTCCCTTAGCCTATTTAAGGAAGGACGATGACTGAGACAATTTGCAGGGAACAACTTTGTTCACTCTCCTTCGTGTCCTGATCTTAGTTCTCTTATCAGTTTCCTGCAAATTGCTTCTGGGCTTTCTGCCAACCATAGTAAGATTACGATTATTTATTCTTTGGATTCTTGTAGGCTGTCAAGAAAGTTAATTAACAGCCTTTGTTTGGAAAAAGACTGATTTAATTTAGTAAACTAAGGTTTGTACAGACCTTGTGTGTGCTGCGTTCTTTGGGGTCCGTAGCTGGGGCAGAACAGAGCCTGAGCTTTTTCAGTGGTGCCCCCTTTCTGGGAAACAGTTTGTCCCTAAATATCTGGACCAAGAAGCAGTTTTATGTGTGGTTAAGACACCAAGTTAAAAACCAGGAGACTGAATTCTAGTCCCAACTTAAACACAAAGCTGGCTGGGTGACCTTGGCCAGTTACTCTTTCTCAGCCCTAGGCAGGAACAACCCCAAACTACTTCTGAAAAAAAGCTTGCCAAGAACACTGCAGGGATTTGTCTAGGCAGTTGCCAGGCGTCAACACTGACTTGAAGGCACACAAGCAAGCCTTTGGATCACAACCATCAACTCTTGCTAAGTTTTCTCGGGGCGGCAAAAACATGGCTCTTTAAAAAAGCAATTGGAAGATGTTGAGTTCAGGCCTGTCTATTCTGGGTGCCCCTGGGCAGTAGTGGATTGTCCCTGGTTCACACCGGTTCTATAGAACCGGTAGTAAAACTGGCGGGAGGCTCCGCCCACTGACCCCGATATCATGAAAACGCTTCTGCGCCTATGCAGCAGAGCGGCGTGCGCGCAAGCGAAACGAGCTCGTGCGCGGCCCTGTTGCGAACCGGTAGTAAAGATAAGTAGAACCCACCCTTGCCCCTGGGACTGTTTTTGAGATGATAGAATTGTGTATTGTTCGAAGGTTTTGATGATTGCCCGTGGCTTTCCGGAGCATACAGCCATTGTGCAGCGTAGTAATTCCAATAAATACAAATAGATCTCTGTCTCACACACACACACACAAACCTCATCCAGTTTCCCTGGCTGAATGCCAACTTGGACTTGGCACAGCTGAGGACCACATCTGTGCTTCTGAGAAGACCAAATTGTTCTGATTTGATCCAAAGTATTGGCAGAATGTCTTTTGCTACTACTCCTTTGGCTCAGCACGTCATCTGTTGTTTCAGAGGTTAAGTCCTTAGTTCTGGCAGAAAACGTAGCTTAGTCTGCCGGCCTTGTTTGTTGGTAAAGAAAAGGTCTTGATTACAGAAACAAATTGTTTAATTGGAGGGAGGGAGAGAGAGAGAGAGAGACAGAGAGAGAGAGAGAGGGAGGGAGGGTTGTGGGTTAAACTGGGTGGGGGGGGATTGAAAAATTTTAGCAACCGGTTCTCTGCCTAGTTTCTGGGTGGGCGTGGCCATGGCGACGTGGCCTACTTGGCCTCCTGCACCATCGTGGGAGAGGCGTTTTCTCCCTCCCCAGGCTCCAGAGGCTTTCCTCAAGCCTCTGAGAGGACAAAAACGGCCTCCCCAGGCTCCGGAGGCCCTCTGGAGGCTGGAAAAGGGCCTGTTTCCGGCCTTCCCAAACTTCCAGTAGGCCTGTTTTTCGCCCTGCCTGAGCCTCCATGCGTGCCCTGCACTTACCTGCATCCAAAATGGGCTGTGAGGGGATTCATGGGCGGGGTGGGGTCGGGGTGGGGTGGGCGGGGCCAGCCAGGAATGGGATTTGTGGGTTCTCTGAACTGCACAGCATCTTAGCTAGAGGTTCTCTCAAACCCCTGCGAACTGTAGCTGGGACTCCAGAGCTGTAATAGAGGTTTTCTCTTGGCATGGTCGAAGGTTATTTTATTTTATGAAGCTTGGCCTGCTATCTTTTACCATTTTTATATGATGTTCTGCATTTTTTTAATGGCTTTTATCTATTCTATTTTAACCCGGCCAGAGTCTTTTATGCAAGATGGGTATAAATCAAATCCATCAATAAATATGATGTCCTCCTGGCAGGATGGTACTCCTGCCTCTGAAGAGAACTCGGTCACACTCCCAAGATACTATTTATATTCAAAGAAACCAGACCACAGGTTATAAAACACACGTATCCAAAATAAAGATCCAAACAAGTGGGACCCCTCCCTGCTCTTGCCTTGAAGCAGGAGTGAAATGTAAAATTTGTTACTACTGGTTCTGTGAGCGTGGCTTGGTGGGGGAGGGAGGTAATGTGACTGGGTGGGCGTAGCCAACTTTTTTTTTTTTTTTAACTTTTCAAAGCATTTTTTCTAATGCTTTGAAAAGCCTCTGCCGATCAGGCAACTCAGCTGGGATCGTCAGAGACTTTTCAAAGCATTTCTTTTACCACCTCTTCGGCCAAGAGGTTGCAGAAAAAAATGCTTTGAAAAGCCTCTGACGATCCCAACTGAGCCGCGCGATCATCAGAGGCTTTTTCTTTTTTACTTTTAAAAGCATTTTTTCGTCGGAAGAGGTTGTAGAAAAAATGCTTTTAAAAGTAAAAGAAAAAAAAAGCCTCTGATGATCTTGCGACTCAGCTGAGCATGGGAGGGGACGGGCGTGCAGGGATTTTTGCTACCAGTTCTCCGAACCACCCACCACCATCGCTACCGGATCGGGCAATCTGGTCTGAACTGGGAGCATTTTACCCCTGCCTTGAAGCATATGGAAAAGGACTGCAATTTGTGAGGAGTCACCTGAGACTAAGCCCCCATAAAGCCCCACAAACCCTTTTTTCCTGGAGAAATGAAAACCCCCATTTATTCTTTCTGCTGGGTCTGGGCATAAAAAGGCAGAGGGCAACCATCGTAGAAGGTGATCCTTTCCTGCTTTGAGCTGTTTGTGAATTCTTTGTTCCTGTCGTCTTACAGAGCAAAATCGTCCAGGGTCATCAGTTATGAGGAGTTCAAGCGGGCCTTGGAAGAACTGGCGCCAAAGCGGTTTAAGGATAAAAGCAGCGAGGAGGCTTTCAACTCCATCTGCCAACTGGTGGCGGGCAAAGAACCAACCAACGTGGGCGTCACCGTGAGTCTTGCTCCTGGGAGAGAGGGAGGGAGGGAAGGAGGGAGGGAAGGAAGGAAGGGAGACAGAAAGAGGACGGGAGGGAGGGAAGGAAGACAGAAAGACAGAACGAGGAAGGGATGGATTTATGGCATTTTGGGATGCCATGGCCTCTTGCAACCCTGTGCCAGAGAAAACGGAGCTTGCAAGAAGTCTATATTTCTCCCCAGGTAGAGGAAGGCGAAGAGGACAGATAAGTCAGTCTTGAGAAAACGGAGCTTGGGAGGGCTGCCTACGGACCTCCTGAGCTCCGTTTTTGCTGGCAGAGGCGCCATGGGCTAGTTCTTTCCTGTTTCCAGGGTGGCCCCACGGGCCACATCCAGCCCCCAGGCCTTGAGTTTGACACCCCTGGCACACAGCCTTAAGGAGGTAGGTTGCCCACTATGTCTTCTTAGATAGCTCAATTCCAGAGTGTCAGGGATGATTGATTGAGCTCCACTCAAGCTCCACTCCAGAGTGTCAGAGATGGTGATGGCAGTTGGGCGTTGGTCAAAGATGGATTCTAAGCTCCGCCTTGTCTTTGTGATTTCCAGAAAGCCAAGAGCGTCGGGGCTGTGGAGAGGCTGACGGACACCTCGAAGTACACTGGATCCCACAAGGAACGCTTCGACGAGACCGGGAAGGGCAAAGGAAAGAGCGGGCGGG
Organism: Arizona elegans; assembly: GCA_022577455.1. Taxonomy (NCBI): domain Eukaryota; kingdom Metazoa; phylum Chordata; class Lepidosauria; order Squamata; family Colubridae; genus Arizona; species Arizona elegans. The sequence continues at coordinate 9,178,373 of JAKOOJ010000014.1, forward strand.
AGAACATCGTAGACAACAGCGGCTACGTATCGTCCTACAAGAACGCTGGAACCTACGACGCCAAAATGAAGAAATAAGGGCCGCTGTCGCAGCCTGTGCCGAAGAAGGGGGTGCCCCAGTGACATACCCCTTGTATTGGGGGTGGGTGGGGTTTTTTTTTGCTGGGCCCGCTCCCGGGTTCTGAGTTGCAAAACGGAAGGGTTGCTGCTGTTCTCCATCTTGGCCTGGCCTTTTGCTTCCCATACCCCCAGAATTGCATCTGTAACACCTCCCTTGTCTCAGATTTCTATCCCGGGCTTCTCCTCACCCTCAACAGCTTCTCAGGCTTCCTACCCACTCGCTCAGGTGAATCTTCAAGACTAAATATGGCTCTTCCCGAGGGAATCTTGCTTGGGGTAGAACTTCTGCTTCTCACGTTAAAGCAGCTGTTAAAGGCACCAGGAGTGCGTGAGGGAAACCAAGTTGGCTGCCTTCCCCACAACTCACCAACCTCCGAGAAGGCCTCAACCACCTTGTCCGTGTTGCGCCAGTGCTCAAAATCCTCTCACCTAGCCTGTAACCTGCCCTGACCATGTAGGTTGGACTGCAGCTCCGATTGTTCGTAGGCCAATTGTGGCACTCTTGTCTGGCATAATGGGAGTTGTAGTCCCGCACCTCTGAAGTGTGACTGGTTGGGGAAATCCTGTCCTCTGGCATCATTTCACCGCTTCTGAGCTTTATAAGTCAATCTGTATATGAATAAAGTACTACTAAATATATTCCTCAAATTACCAGAAGCTGCTGTCTTGTAGATCCTGTTCATCCCACATATCAATGGGGGCTGATGAATCTCAATCTCTCTCTCTCTCTCTCTCTCTCTCTCTCTCTCTCTCTCTCTCTCTCTCCCTCCCTCCCTCTGTTGCTGAAGCATGCTTGGTTACACTAAACCAGTGATGGTGAACCTTTTCGGCTCCAAGTGTGTGTGTATCTGGGCCACAACCCGGAAGAGGAATTGCCCAGGTCGCATGTATACGCCCGAAAATTAACTTCCGGTTTCAGCTACTGAACTTCCGGTTTGAGCCAGCTACTCTTCCAGGTTTCTGGCACGCATGTGCACGTAATGATCCGTTGGCCAGCACGCATGCTCACGCAGGAAAACGGAAGACCAGCTTTTCTAGTTTCCGGCACTGCCACATGTCATCCGTGCATGCGCGTCAGAAACCCGGAAGAGGAACGGGCGATGGTGCACGTGCCAGGCGACATGGCTCCATGTTCCATTTCGAGCACATGTGCTATAGGTTCACCATCACGGCACTAAACCATGGTTTCTTCGGCCCTGTTTATCCAATGAGCTCCCGCTGGCTGGGATAGGGGAATATATAAAGCTAACATCACCCCCCTCCAAAAAACAGACTAGGGTTCAGTGCAGTCATAATCTTTCAGCTTTCCTTAAGGCCTTGGGCCCCAACAATATCGGAAGGCCACAATTTGATGTGTGGATTTGCAGCAGGCGTGAAATCTACTTACGTTCCCTACCGGTTCGGAAGTGCATGCGCCGACCCTCTGCGCAGGCGCAAACACTTCTGCACATGCGCAGAGTGTAAAAAAACAGGTTACTTCCTGGTTAAAACCAGGAAGTAATGACGACCGGGCGGGTGGGTGGAGCCTCAAGCCGCCATCGCTACTGGTTCTCTGAACCACAGGCCGTCATTGCTACCGGCTCAGCCGAACCGGTCTGAACCAGGAGCATTTCACCCCGGTTTGCACTTAATAATTGGATTATAATACAGCAGGATAATAAGCCAACTGCGCTATACTGGGCCTCTTCCAGGATTGTTCCTGTTGGGAGACCCCTGAGGTTAACGCTGTCATCTCCTCTTCCCTGGCGTGTTTCACCTGCCTCCTTCCAAGTAAACGTAACTGGCATCTCCTTTTGCTCTCAAGCTATTTCGGTGTCTTGGAAAATGTTGGGGCAGTTGTTTTGTTGCCAGCCTGGAATTCCCTGCCTTTCTGGCAGGGCATGTGTGTCTCTGTGTGTGTCTTTTGTCCAAGCCTCTTGGGGATTCTTAGTGGCATGGCTCCCAGCTGTTGAATTGATGGCCTTGCTGCTTTTTGTCCTCACGCACATCTGTCTCACATTTTTCCCAGCATGGTTATTCTTCCTCCCGACCACTTTTGGGTTTGTGCACCTGGGCACAGGGGACGGCCGCAGATGCACGCGACATGATTTCATGCGTAGCAACACATTATCATTATCATCGCTCACACGGGGCAAAAGACATCGTTTGCATCATCAAGGGGGACTGAATTTACAGCCCGCCAAAAAACTTAATGCAAGAATTAGCCTTTGGCAATTGCAGCTGGGCACGGCTCGTGAATTTTTGCACGAAGTACCACGAAGGAAGCTTTTGAAATTGCATGAGAAACAAGGACGATAACCAAGGGACCCATTTTCATGGGTTGTTAGAAAGCAGTGGTGTACAGAGAGGGACACGAAGGACCGGCAGACAGGAGCGCCCTCTGCTGATCAATGTACATACGTTATGATGGATGTCTCTCGGTTCATATCATCTTTTTAAGTTTAACAGAAGATAATAGAATAAGAGAGTTGGAAGGGACCGTGGAGATCTTCTAGTCCAACCCCCTGCTCAGTCAGGAAGCCCTATACCCGTGATGGCGAACCTATGGCACGCGTGCCACAGGTGGCACGCATAGCCATATCAGTGGGCACCCCAGCTCAGCTCCGATGTGCATGCCAGCTGATTTTCAGGCCTTCTGGGCCCACCAGAAGTAGGGAAACAGGCTGTTTCCTGCCTCTGGAGGGCCTGGGATGGGTGGGGAAGGCCTGTTTTTCTTTCTCACCTGGATCCAGATCCTCTCTATGCATCTGGGGAGGGCAAAAACAGCCTTCCCCACCCGCTCGGAGATCCTCCGGAGGCCTGAAATGGCCCGCATCAAATTATGGGTGTGGGCACACACACGCGTGAACCTCCCCCCCCACCTTCCTGGCACGCAATGGCAAAAAGGTTAGCCATCACTGCCCTATACCATTTTAGACAAGTTGTCCAACATCTTCTTAAAAACTTCCAGTGTTGGAACATTCACAACTTCTGGAGGCAAGTGGTTCCACTGATTAATTGTTCTAACTCTCAGGAAATTTCTCCTTAGTTCTAGGTTGCTTCTCTCCTTGATTAGCTTCCACCCATTGCTTCTTGTCTGGCCTTCAGGTGCTTTAGAGAGTAGGTTGACCCCCCTCATCTTAAAACACTGGAACACTGCTATCATGTCACTCTTAGTTCTTCTTTTCATTAAACTAGACATACCAAATTCCTGCAACCGTTCTTCATATGCCTCCAGTCCCTTAATCATCTTTGTTGCTCTTCTCTTCACTCTTTCTAGAGTCTCCACATCTTTTTTACATCGTGGCAACCAAAACTGGATGCAATATTCCAAGTGTGGTCTTACCAAGGCATTATAAAGTAGTACTAACATTTCACGTGATTTTGATTCTATCCCTCTGTTAAAGCAGCCTAAATACTGTCTAGAGGTGATTGTGGCAGCTTTCCTGCACTGGAAACACTGTTAGACAGGGCTCAGTTTAACTTATTGATTTTTTTTAAGGACGCCCCTGTCACATACAGTATTTTTTGGAGTATAAGATGCACCTACCTTTTTTGGTGAGGAAAACAAAAGAAATCTGCCTCTGCCTTCCAGCAATTTTGCCTCGTTGCAGCAAACAGCCTGCTTTACTTTCATTTTCATTTTCAGCATAGCTTGATTAGCACAAGAAAAAAAAAAATCTGCTCCCAACAATTTACCTCCTTGCAGCAAGCAGCAGAGGCCCACGCAAAACAGCTGAGAGCAAAACACACTGAGAGTCGGGAGGCCGATCCAATCAATGCTAATTAGGCTGTGCTGAAGCTGAAAGGAGCTGTTTCTGCTTGCTGCAAGGAGGTAAATTGCTGGGAGACAAAGGCCAAAGGGTGGGGGCCAATGGGTGGGCGGGGCTACATTCAGTGTATAAGACGCACCCAAATTTTCACCCCCTTTTAGGGGGGAAAAAGGTGCGTCTTATACTCTGAAAAATATGGTATGTAAACTCCAAATGTTTGCCTGCTGTTTGATCCTATAGGCTCTGAGTTCAAGTGAAGCAAGAAAGGGTTCAGCCCATTGAATTACAAAAAATATACAGCTGCAGGAAAATCTATTTTCATCTCAGATCCGGTGGAGAAAAGGAACCAAATTGGTTACTGGAGAGATCAGCCAGGAAAAGAAAGCAACAAGCAACAAGTGTGGTATGAATCTCACACTCATACCATCCATCGTTCTGTAGAAAGTTAGCACCCACCCCTCTCCTGGAAGAATGAAATATTTTAGGACATATTAAAAAGGCAGAATATTATAATTCCCTGGATGAGAAAAGGAGAAACATGTTTTAAAGACAAAGCAACTCCCTGCAGCTCCCTGCCCCCCCACTTTTTGTCAATGGGCCAATAAGGCTTGAGCCAGTCTATTCTACATAACAAAGTATTCAGCTTCAGGGTGATGGGATTAAGACATGGCCCTCAGGACATGATAGGATTAGCCCTCTATCCATCTCACCACATGGCATCTGGGAAGATTACATCACCCAGCAAGGCTCAACCAAGCCTGGGACACAGACAGCCTACAAAGTTAGCTAAGACCCACCCCCTGGGACTCTGACAGCCAATGGGACACATTTCTTGTACAGGAACAGGAAACTCTAAGGAAAGGCCCAAGAGAGTGTATAAATCTGTCTCTCACACCCATGTGCTCTTTTGCCCAGGACCTCAAACCATGTTATCCTGTCCACTCCACCATTAAACCATCTTTCCAAGCAGCTTCCGTGTTTCCAGTGTCTTTCTCCTCACTTGGAACTGAACCCAGCTGGACATTTCTTCCAACAGCCTTTATCCCACTCCTGGGGGAAGGATATTGCAAAATCTCCATTCCCACCCCACTCCGAGGCCAGCCAGAGGTGGTATTTGTCGGTTCTCCGAACTACTCAAAATTTCCGCTACCTGTTCTCCAGAACCTGTCAGAACCTGCTGGATTTCACCCCTGGATGGGGAGCAGATCAGGGCCTTTTTAACTTCTATCAACAGGATCAGAAGCTCAGCCCTGTTGGATTAGGTCAAAAGTCTATTGATGCTTTTTTTCCTGGGCTGAAAAGATCCAGGAAAAAAGCTCAAAAGAAGACCCAAAGGCAATAGACGGTCTTCATCTATAACTTATGTCTTGTTTTTGAGAATCTGCATCCATTTTTCATTATCGAGGCCTAGAAGGTGTGTGGTTCATAGTTCTAGCCAGATGAGTTTGGGGAAAGAGAACATGTATCTTCTATGCAAGATGAGCATGTTGAGATTCTGGGATGACTCAAAGAAATCAGGTAAAACAAATACAGAAACAGGAAGATAATACAGGTAGTCCTCGACTTACAACAGTTCGCTTACTGACCATTTGAAGTTCCATTCAAGGTCTACTTATACCAAGGGTCTGCCACCTTAAACACTCAAAGAGCCATTTGGACCCGTTTCCCACTGGAAAAAAAAAACACCGGGAGCCACAAAACTCTTCCTGTGCCTGACTATTTCTTGAGCGGCCACAAAACGAGCATATGTAGTTAAATTAAACCTTCTGTTTTCTTCTGAAACTTTTCTTTTCTTGGATTTATCCGTGGTTGGCCTACCTGGGGTTGAAAAGCTCAATAAATCCCGTGCCAGCTGGTGTCGCACACTGATGGTTGTGACACATATTTTGTATGACAGGGAGCCGCAGCAGAGGGGTGAAAGAGCCACATGCGGCTCCAGAGCCACAGGTTGCTGACCCCTGATTTATACTGAACTGAAAGCAGTTGCTCTGTGATTTGTTTTCTCACCACCAGATGGCGCCAGAGAACTGTTCATTCATTTGGTTTCTTTAAATTCATAGAAGGTGCTTTAGAGGTATAAAGAAAGGAGAAAAAAATATATTTGGCCTAACCCTAAACCAAATGTTACCATATCCTATATAAATGTAGGATAACAACTCAGTAACTATTAATCCATCTTTGTGACGGATATACAATGCAACTCTCACGTGTTATTTCTAATGCAAGGAGAATTTGATGACTGAGTCCTAAGGTTACGGATTGCAAAACTGGACATTACTTATCATTAAGAAAATAGGAAAAACAGTGACTTCAGCTCCGCTTCTCAGTCATTTCCATTCATTGGCTCTTGCTTTATCCAACAAAGCTCCGGTTTTCACAGTGATAGACCTTCAGGTATCTAAAGACATCACTGAAGTCTCCACTTTGTTTCCCAAACTAAGCATGTCCAGTTCTTTGGACCATCCTTCCTTACCACTTCATCGCCGTCCTTTTAAAAATGTGGTACCCAGAAACATGCAATGATAGATAAGTCTGATAGAAATGATAGATGATAGATAGATGATAGATAGACAGACAGACAGACAGTCGATAGATGATAGACAATACACGATAGATAGACAGATAGACAGACAGACAGACAGACAGACAGACAGACAGATGATACAAGCCGGGAGGAAGGCCCTGGAAACATGGAGACTGATTGGAAAGATGGTTTATTGATGAAGCAGAACCAGATGGGTTTGTGGTTCTGGGCAGCTGACCACATGGAATTGAGAGTGAGGGGTTTTTATACCTTCTCTTGGGTTTGAACTTGAGCTTCCTGTTCCTGTGCAAGAACATGTATTCTATTGGCTGTTGTCAGACTCCCGTGGTGCCATGAACAAATCCTAGGACATTGTCTGAGATAAGTTTGGTTGACGTTTGGGCTGATGCAATGAAGGGGCTTGTTGGGCAATTCCTACTGTAGCTGAGGGATAACCCTACCTTTGTTCAGATCTTGCTGCAGGGAATTTGCTTATGAATAGAGCTATCTATCTCCTTATCTCTTAAGTCCTGACAACTGCTGTGGGTTATTAAGAAAGGCTATTAAGTGTGAGTCTGCTTCCTGCCTCTAAAAAAAACCTTGTTTCTCCATTTCTCATCCAGGGAAATATAATATTCTGCCTTTTTAATATTTCCTAAAATATTTCATTCTTATAGGAGAAGGGTGGGTGCAGGGGTGAAATCCAGCAGGTTCTGACAGGTTCTGGAGAACCGGTAGTGGAAATTTTGAGTCGTTTGGAGAACCTTCAAATACCACCTCTGGCTGGCCTCAGAATGGAGTGGGAATGGGGATTTTGCAGTATCTTTCCCCCGGAGGGGGGTGGAAATGGAGATTTTGCAGTATCCTTCCCCTGCCACACCCACCAAGCCATATCACGCCCACCAAGCCAGGCCCACAGAACTGGTAGTAAAAACATTTGGATTTCACCACTGGGGTGGGTGCTAACTTTCTACAATAGATAGATAGATATGATAGAAAGCCTGATAGAAAAGAATATTTGTAGCTCGGTGGAACTGTGGAGTCCTCTTTGAACTTGGTGGATTTTTTGCAGGACTTTCATTGCCTGATTAGGTAAATCTTCAGTGCTTTAGCATGCAAAGGGAGTCTGATCAGACAAATAAATCTGCTTTTTTACAACTCTGCACAGGATGGAGTGGAAGATTTTTTTTTTGAAATGTACCACTTTGTTTGTTGTTTATTATTAAACATTTGTGCCGCTCAACTTGTCAAGCCAACTCTGGGTGGGTTACAATCATAGGAACTAAAATACAACATGAAACCTTAAAACAATACCAAAAAAAGAGAGAGTATACCTTTAAAATTCAATGAACCAAGGTGGGAGATGCCTTTCCCTGGCCTATTGCAAACAACACAAAATGGAAGATCTTCCTTAAGCCCAAATTTTGCCAGGCTGCAATTCTCAGGGATTGGGTGAAGAAGATAAAAACAGAATTTCCCCCCTTTGCCCCTTGAAATGGAACAGTCTGGAACACAAATCACTGTATATACACCAACCTTTTCTATGCAAAAGGAAAATACCGAGACGGCAACAGTGCCTTCTTATTGCCTTTTCATTTTGTGAATATATTTTGATAAGGGCAAAGGCGTCACTACAGTTTTGAGTGTGATCACTTCCAACAGCCTTCTAAAGAGCGGGGAAAAAGCCGAAGTGAAATTATTTGTTGTTGCTTAGATACTTACGTCCATCCTGCCCGGAAATCTAGTGTGGGGGAGGGGGGATGGTGGTGAAAATTGAATGAAATATAATTTGGTTGTGTGACTGGGTTCGATTGGAAAAGCATAGAATTTAGCATCTTCTTCCTCATCGGAAAATCTTTTAGTCATCGGCTTCTCATTAGAAGCAAAGACGTAAAATGCAAGAATCAATCTAATGGGAATGTGCTGTGCTCGCTCGCAGTGTCTCTTAGACCACAGTGACGAAAAGGCGTGTTCCTTCCTTCCATCCTGCCTGCACACCGGGGGTCATGCTAATGACATGTCTTTTTATAGCGTGATGGAGCTACAAGTCAACTGTAAGTCCCTTCCAACTCTGTTACTGTTACTTTGAGAGAAGCACTTCCTGTATGCGGTCTCCGTTTCAGCAGGATGCTTTTCTCCAGGCTTAAATTTAGTGGTCCACCTAAATCAGGGCTTCGGTTAATTCAGGGGTCGGCAACCTTAAACCCTCAAAGAGCCACAAAGGTCCTAATTGGAAGCTCCCCATTCAATTCTGGAGCCAACCGGAAGTCCGGTTCCCCTACCATAGAGTCTTCTCCTAGCGCGGTGTCCTTTTTCCTCTACCTGTCCTAACCAAAAGCTCTATCAATTGTGGAGCCGACCAGAAAACTCGTCCCTTGTCATAGAGTCTCCTTCTGGGACGCCATGCTTTCCACCCCTTAACTGGAAGCTCCTCTCCAATTTGTGGCACTGACCAGAGACAAGGAGCCGCAGCAGAGGGATGAAAGAGCCACATGCGGCTCCAGAGCTGTGGGTTGCTGACTCCTGGGTTAGTTGGAAAAACCCCTTCCCTATTCTGATGCTGATGTGTGTGAGAGAGACTACAATCCAAGTAGCCAGCCTACTGCATGGTGATAGCCCAAATGCATCTATAAACCACCAGATTACAGAACAGCTAAAAGAGAGTTGTCCCAAAGGTGTTTTTTTCAAGGGGCAACTTGGTTTTTCTTTGAAGACGTTTCGCTTCTCATCCAGGAAGCTTCTTCAGCTCTGAGTGGATGGTGGGGAATGGAAGGATTTATACTCCTTGCAGACAGCTGGTCATTTGCATTCTTTTTAGAAAGTCATTGAGGCTACCTGGAGGTTTATCTGTGTCCTCAGGGTCCCCTGAGTGGTGCAAATGGGGTGTGGAGCCATCTTGGAACTGTTGAAAGGACGGTGTTGTAGACTGGGGACGGATGATTTTATTTTATTTTTATTGATTGATTGATTTTATTTGTCTAGCATATATAACCCTCAACAGTAGCCCTCAAGACCCTACTGTTCCGACAGGCGGGGCTGTCTAACTGAATGATTTTAAATTGGCCACAGAACCGGTAGTAACAAATTTTAGATTTCACCACTGGTACTCTTCCTTATTTCCATGCAAAGGACTTCTCAGATGTAATGGCTGGATGCTGTGTGCCATAGAAAAGAGAACTAGGGAGGGTTTTTTTGGTTTTTATTTTATTTTTTTACAAGAACCTGGCCTTTGTTATTTTTATAAATAATTCAAAGTGGCAAATATACCTAATTCTTCTCCTATTTTCCCCCAGAACAAAAATCCTATGAGGTGGGTCGGGCTGAGACAGTGGCTAAAAGTCATTTAACTGGCTTTCGTGCCTAAGGTGGGACTAGAACTCCCAGTCTCCTGGTGGGGCTAGAACTCCCAGTCTCCTGGTGGGGCTAGAACTCCCAGTCTCCTGGTGGGGCTAGAACTCCCAGTCTCCTGGTGGGGCTAGAACTCCCAGTCTCCTGGTGGGGCTAGAACTCCCAGTCTCCTGGTGGGGCTAGAACTCCCAGTCTCCTGGTGGGGCTAGAACTCCCAGTCTCCTGGTGGGGCTAGAACTCCCAGTCTCCTGGTGGGGCTAGAACTTCCAGTCTCCTCATGGGACTAGAACTCCCAGTCTCCTGCTTTCTAGCCTAGTGCCTTAATCAATGTACGAAATTGGCTCTTATCTTTTATTATTAAGTATTAAGAGACAATAAAAAAAATAAAATAAAGATAGGGTCAAACCAAGGCTCTAAATTGAATCACATCTGTTAAAGAACTACCAGCTTTCTGCTAATCCATCCTACCCCCCTATAAATACCTGGCTACTGACATGATCCTGAATTTTAGAAAATGATCAATGGATGGAAAGTCCCACTCATCAAAACGGACAATGAATGACCATGCTGACCAAGAATTTCCTGGAGCACCCACTCTTGACCCCAGGGACAATACAACTCCCATGGGAAAGATTCCGGTGGATCAACATAGCATGCCTCTGGAATCCGGGAAGCATTTTTGTTTCGCTTTGTTTTGATTGATGGCACAGCATGGTAATTGGAAAAAAAAAAAGAATCAATTTCTGAGCTTGATTTATTTGCATCGGTTAGATCAAGAACTCTGTGGCCAGTTGATATATGCTACGGCAATCCACGCTATACAGCTTATTAAGTTTAGAGGAATCGGGTTTTGAATTCTGAACGGGACTGGATTTCCTATGAGATCAAGAGTGAAGAATTTTCTGAGGTTCTTAGGTTAGAACATAGAACAATAGAGGTGGAAGGGACCTCAGAGGTCATCGAGTCCAACCCCCTGCTCAGAATTTAGAATAACAAGTTGGAAGGGACCTTGGAGATATTCTAGTCCAACCTCCTGCTTAGGCAGGAAACCCTACACCACTTCAGATAAATTGTTATCCAGCATCTTCTTAAAAACTTCCAGTGTTGGAGCATTCACAACTTCTGGAGGCAAGTGGTTCCACTGATTAATTGTTCTAACTGTCAGGAAATTTCTCCTTAGTTCTAAGTTGCTTCTCTCCTCGATTAGTTTCCACCCATTGCTTCTTGTCCTGCTTTCAGGTGCTTTGGAGAATAGCTTGGCTCCTTCTTCTTTGTGGCAACCCCTGAGATATTGGAACACTGCTATCATGTCTCCCCTAGTCCTTCTTTTCATTACACCAGACATACCCAGTTCCAGCAACCGTTCTTCATATGTTTTAGCCTCCAGCCCCTTAATCATCTTTGTTGCTCTTCTCTGCACTTTTTCTAGAGTCTCCACATCTTTTTTACATCATGGCGACCAAAACTGAATGCAGTATTCCAAGTGTGGCCTTACCAAGGCATTATAAAGTAGTATTAACACTTCATGTGATCTTGAGTCTATCCCTCTTCCTCAGGCAAGAGATCCTATATCATTTGAGACAAATGGTTGTTTAGTCTCTTTTTGAAAGCCTATACTGATGGAGCAGCCCCAGTTTGTGAAGGAAAGCTATTCCATTGGTTACTTGTTAATTGGTAAATATCAGAGAGACTGTATTAAGACTTCATTCCTGTATTACCATTAGGGTAATATTTGACACCCTCATTACAAACTTTTAAAGAATCTCTAAAAATGTATAGATTCACTCAAAGCTTTATTGAGTAGTTGCAGGTATTTACCGCACAGTAATTTCCTGGATTTTTCAGTTTGCAATTGAATCTTATTTCAACACTATAATAAAATAGTTTCAAACACTGAGGTAGGTGGATTGTGTTTGTCAGAGTTTCTTGCAAAATCAAATCCAGAAGCACACACAGATAACTGATTCAGCTGAATTTACTAACATATACATATACATATACATATACATATACATATACATATACATATACATATACATATACATATACATATACATACATACATATACATATACATATACATATACATATACATATACATATACATATACATATACATATATATATATATATATGTATATATATATATATATATGTATATATATATATATATATGTATATATATATATATATATATATATATATATATATATATATATATATATATATATATATATATATATATATATATATAACAGATGTACTGTAGTAGCCTGTTTCCCCGAAAATAAGACATCCCCTGATAATAAGCCCAATTATTATCAGGGGCCTGGTGGCTCAGCAGACTAATAGCATTGTGATTAACACCAGCTGTCTGCAATTTCTGTAAGTTTGAATCTCACCAGGCTCAAGGTTGACTCAGCCTTCCATCCTTTCTAAGGTAGGTAAATTGAAGACCCAGTTTGTGGGGGCAATAAGATGACTTTGTATAAAATATACAAAAGTATGAAGGCTATTGCTTAACGCAATATAAGCCGCTCTGAGTCTCCGGAGAAGGGTGGCATATAAATCAAATTTAAAAAAGAAAAAGAAGAGGAAGAGAGAAAGAAAAGAAAGAAAGAAAGAAAGAAAGAAAGAAAGAAAGAAAGAAAGAAAGAAAGAGAAAGAAGAGAGGGAATTATGCAGAAACTGTCATCTAAGTTCTTCATCCTATCTATAGACTGAAACATAGTGAACAATTCTCTGAATTTCTCCAGGGTCAAAAGGGATTGAGAGAGAAAGCACATTCCAATGGTTATTTGGAGTGGGACATTAGAAGTGAAAATAGAACAGTTTCTTTTCTCCCCCCGCCTTCAAGGATTTATCTATTTGTGTATAAATGTGTTGTCCTGGCAAGTGACAACAGCACCAACTGCTGAGCATCCTATCTCTACAATGTGCAAACCTCACATTCGCCCGATCCAGTAGCCATGGCGGTGGGTGGTTCAGAGAACTGGTAGCAAAAATCCCTGCGCCCCCTCCCCCCATGCCCAGCTGAGCTGCACGATCATCAGAGGCTTTTTTTTTTTTTTTACTTTTAAAAGCATTTTTTTTCTATAACCTCTTCCGATGAAAAAATGCTTTTAAAAGTAAAAAAAAAAGCCTCTGATGATCGCGCGGCTCAGCTGGGATCGTCAGAGGCTTTTCAAAGCATTTTTAAAAAAGCCTCTCTGATGATCCCAGCTGAGTTGCCTGATCGGCAGAGGCTTTTCAAAGCATTAGAAAAAATGCTTTGAAAAGTTAAAAAAAAAAGTTCGCCATACCCACCCAGTCACATTACCCCCCCAAGCCACACCCACAGAACAGGTAGTAACAAATTTTACATTTCACCCCTGTAGCTAACACCATCAGTGTGAAAATAACATGAGGTTTGTCTTAGCAAGATACCATCAGAGAAATTTGGGCTCAGGAACTTAGTCAAGAGTTCGCACCTCTTCTATTTCTTTTCTCTCCCCTGTTCCCTCGAGTACTTGAAATTTCAATACTCAGAACTTTGACTTTGCCTTCGATAAGATAAAAGAAAAAAAAATCTATTTATACATACATACTTTACCTTTAATTAGATTTGCTTTAGGTTTAGAAATTTTGAATATATAAATTTGAGTATTTAAGTATTGATCTTATTAAATAGTGATGGGATATAGTTTTATATAAGGTTTTAGATTTGCATTAATTGAATTGATACAGTATACATATATTTATCTAGATATATTTATTCCACTTGTTGAATTTATTTAATCTTAAATATCAAATAGCTCAAATCTTAAATATTTATTCTGGTTGGTAATAGCCTTTTATATATTTATTTATTTGATAATAATACCGTACACTATAGTAAGACTTCAATTTAGATACTTAGAAACTATTAAGAGAATTTATCAAGTTATTAATTTATTGATTACTGTTTAATTAATTTTTTGATTAACTTAACCCTTCAACTGTCTAATCTATTAACGTATTAACATATTTATAACTAATAATTATATTAAGATTCTATTTAGTTCTATAAGAACCTCATTTGGACTTACTGCCTAGAATTCTCATATCATACTAATCTATAATCTAAGCTCTAGCTGAATCATATTAAGAAATTTGTGGGATTTAATTAAGGAGGAAGGGATTTAAGATAGTCTCTTCGAATATAAGGTGGCAAGTCACATTGGATGATTATATGGTGTAAGATTGAGAATATAATTAGAGACCAAAAAGCACTCCTGAAAGAAATGGCAAGTTTGACATCCACAATTGCAAAAACCAACAAAAAAGGGCCATCCATCCCCACGATTGCAATGTCATCGCCAGCCATCCAGAAAGTAGCAGAAGGTTCACAGAAAACTGACGAACCTCCAGCAACTCCAGCGTTGCAAACATTACAAGCGTCGCTATTAACAATACAAGAAACAATGCTTGCGATGCAAGAAAAGCTTTTAAACAGCCACTCCGAACTGAAACTCGATATACATGGACTGGATGCTAAAATGAACGAGATCCAAACCTCGATTGCCAGCAACGAGAACAGAATCCAAAAAGCGGAACAAAGAATAGAAAAAAACGAGAAGAAACTGGACATGGTCGATCAAACCCTGTGGGCGCAGAATAAAGATACAGAAGACGCTCTAATTCAACTCGAGATGGACAAGGCCTCATTTTATTTGCGTTTCCAGAACATAGCGGAAGACAAAGAAGAGGACCTAGGAGATAGGATGGCCGAGTTGATTGCAGAGACACTCCAACAGGACAAACAAGATATAATCCGAGAGATCGACGAGGTCTACAGAGTCCAAACCAACTATGTGAGAAGGAACAGGCTCCCTAGAGAAGTCCATATCCGCTTCGCTAGGAAAAAAGTGAGAGACATTCTGTATAACATAGCTAGGGAGGAAAAAATCATGCACGGGGGAAAAGAAGTGAACATCTTAAAACAAATTCCAAGGAGAGTGAGGGAGAGGAGGAAAAACTATAGGTTTTTGACAAACCAATTAAACAGGAGAAGCATAACATTTAGGTGGCTCCTCCCAGAAGGATTGCTAATATCGTGGCAAGGGAGGAAAATCAGAATCGACTGTGTAAGCGAAGCCCAAGATTTCCTAGAACAACTAAGGGGAGGCGAAGAGGAACAAACCAGTAAGGAGGAAAACGAATTACAAAACACGGAAGAAGAGACATCGCAAGAACAAATCACTAGAGAAGACATAGAAGAGGAGAAGAAAAAGGAAGACACAGAAGAAAGAGGGAAAAAATCTAGACCAGTGAGAGCAGTAACTCTAAAAGGCAAATAAAAACCAGTTACTAGAGGACAGTTACAGCAACGAACGATACTAAGATCCTATCGCTTAATGCGAACGGTCTAAATGATTATAAAAAAAGGAGGATAATACTGTCGAATCTGACGAAACAGAAGCCTGATATAATTTGTATCCAAGAGGTCCATATAAAAAAGGATGAAGCCAACTACTTAAATTATACCAAATTTGGTAAAGTATTCTTCTCATTAGCGGAGAAAAGAAAAAGGGGGGTGGCTATTTATGTTAAGAAAGGAATAGAGGCAGAATGTAAATATAAAGATGAAAAAGGGAGAATACTGATAGTAGAGATAACGAGAGGCAATTCTAAGGTGTTAGTGGTGGGGGTTTACGCCCCGAATAAAAAACAAGGGAAATTCTATCGGAAATTACATGAACAGCTAGCAAAATGGGCAAACAATGAAATTTGTATGGTTGGGGATTTCAATGGAATTATAGACCCTAAATATGATTATAAATCTGATATAACTAAAAAGAATAAAAGATCTCCCCTACCAAAGACTTTTTTTGATTTAGTGGATGAGATTAACCTAATCGATTTGTGGCGCATCTTACACCCCCACGACAGACAATTCACTTTCTATTCAACGCCACATAACTCCTGGTCCAGAATAGATATGGTTTGGACTACCAGAAAACTGGGCCTTGAAATTAAAAATGTTAACATGTGCACAAACGCTTGGGCAGACCATAAATTTCTCGAGATCAGCTGGCACCACAATTTAAAGAAAACACAACAGAGATGGAGTTTAAGGACTAAGTTGTTATACGAAGAAGAGTTTATTAGGAAATTGAACGAAGAAGTCAAACGCTTTTTCATAGAAAATGGAAATCGAGAGACAGCTAAAGAAATTGTGTGGGACGCTATGAAGGCCTACGTGAGAGGGGTAGCCATATCATATACTGCCTTCAAAAACAAGGAAAAAAGAAAGATCACAGAAGAGCTCACCAATAAGCTATTGCAAGCCGAAGACAAACTCCAGCAATGCCCAGGAGATGAGGTGTCCAAACAACAGTGGACGATGACGAGACATAGATTGAACCTATTGGACCAGGAGGAATTGGCGCAGAAAATAAAAAGATCCAAACACTATTGCTTCGAGAACGCTAACAAATCAGGGAGATGGCTGGCATATAAACTAAAAAAAGAGAAGGAAAAAAACCAAATACTAGTATTAGAAGACTCTAAGGGCAACTTGCTGACTAAGGAAGAGGATAAAATAGAGAGTATAAGAAAATTTTATGAAGATTTATATAAAAATGAAGGAATAGCGCCAAGCAAGGTAGAACAGTATTTGTGTGAAGCTAAACTACCGCTAATTTCTGAAGAAGAAAAGGAATTGTTAAATGGAAAAATTACCATAGAGGAATTAAAAACGGCCCTTTCCAAAATAAAGAAGAATAAAACTCCAGGCCCAGATGGTCTCCCCGGGGAATTATATCAAAAATTTGATGACACCCTAAAATTAGAGCTGCTAGAAATACTAAACGAGGCCCTGGCGGGTATCACAATCCCAGATTCGTGGAGGGAAGCGTATTTGACGCTTATACTGAAAGAAGGTGCCGACCCGAAACAGATACCCAACTATAGACCGATCTCATTGTTGAATGCAGATTATAAACTGTTCATGAATATTATTGCGGAGAGGTTCAAAAAAATATTAAATCGCTGGATCCATAAAGACCAAAATGGCTTTCTCCCAGGGAGACAGATCAGGGACAATTTGAGGACAGTTCTAAACACCTTCGAATATTACGAACAACATCCTGAAAAACAGCTGGCCTTAATGTTTGTCGATGCCCAAAAGGCATTCGACAATTTGAATTGGACCTTTATGATAAATCAAATTGATCTAATGGGATTTGGCACCAACTTTAGGAAGATGATTGAGAACCTATATAAAAACCAGAGGGCAAACATTCTAGTGAATGGAGATAGAACCCAGTTGTTCCAGATCCAAAAAGGAGTGAGACAAGGATGTCCTTTATCTCCCTTGCTATATATCCTGGCGCTAGAGGTGCTACTCAGAAAGATAAGAACCAACAAAGAGATTAAGGGATTAAAGATTAGGAATGAAACCTTTAAAACCCAAGCTTTCGCGGATGACGTAGCCCTCATAATGGAAGACCCACTAGAATCTGGTGTAAAGTTAATGCAGGAAATCCAGGAGTATGGAGAGGTGGCGGGCCTAAAACTCAATAAGAATAAAACTAAAATTATAGTGAAAAACATGACAGATTTACAAAAGGAAGAATTGGAAAAATCATTAGGCCTCCAGATAGTTAGGAAAATAAAGTATCTGGGAATATGGATTACCGCGAGATTTTCCTCATTAAAAGAGGATAATTACACTCCCTTTTTACAGAAAACATTCCAAGACCTTGAAAGGTGGAAAAAGCTCAAATTGTCTTTGATCGGTAAAATTGCAGCGATCAAAATGAACATCCTACCAAAAATTCTGTTTCTATTCCAAAATATCCCGCTAATACTAGACAAGAAATTCTTTTTGGACCTGAACAAACATATCAGGAACTTTTTGTGGGAGGGTAAGAAATCGAGGATTTCTTTTAAGATACTCCAAGGGAAAAGGAATCTGGGAGGCTTTGGGCTCCCTGACTGGGAACTATATCAAAAGGCTGCAAAATTAATTTGGATCAAGGAGTGGATCAAGTTACAGGATAGGAGAACCCTGACTTTGGAAGGCCATGACCTCCTAGAAGGATGGCACTCTCATCTCTGGGATATAAAGAATAAGAAAAAATCCTATTTTCATAAGCACAAAATCAGGGAGACCCTCATCTGTACATGGACCGAAATTAGACAGAAGATCTATACTAAGGTACCCATTTGGCTCTCTATTATAGAAGCACTGGCGGCTCCAATTAGGAGAGATGATCAAAAATGGGGGTACATATAAAGACATCCTCGATGAAGAAGGGAAACTAAAATCCCTGGAGCTATTGAGAGAGCAGGGCTTTAGTTTGGACTGGTGGAATTATACTCGGATCAATTCAAGATTTCAAAAAGACAGAGACAAAT
Source organism: Arizona elegans (assembly GCA_022577455.1). Lineage (NCBI taxonomy): Eukaryota > Metazoa > Chordata > Lepidosauria > Squamata > Colubridae > Arizona > Arizona elegans. Next base: position 9,196,498 of record JAKOOJ010000014.1, read on the forward strand.
TTGGAATAGCAGCGAAACATGGAAATTTTGACAAAATAATTTGGGGACCAGAAAAAAAAATGTTAACAAAAATTTATCACTTTTTACTAGATGAAGATAAGGCAGAGTCTATAGCAAAAAGACAATTAAACATCTGGGAAAAAAATTTAGGATATAGATTAAACTTCAACGATTGGGAGATAGCTTGGAATAGAAATTATAAAATAACTAAATCGACAACGTTTAGGGAAAACCATTACAAATTGCTTCATAGATGGTATTTAGCCCCAGCGAAGCTAGCTAAGATGTTTCCAAATCTCTCTCCCACATGTTGGAAATGTGGAAAATCGGTTGGCACCTTCTATCATCTATGGTGGACTTGCCCTGAGTCTAGAAAGTATTGGTCCAAAATTCAACATTGGCTCTGTGAAATAACAGGACAGGAGGTAGCCCTACTCCCGGAACTCTTCCTCCTAGGTATAACTGAAGAGGCCTTAAACAACAACAAAACCCAATTGATAATTCAGATTATAACTGCGGCTAGATTAGCCTTCGCAAAATGGTGGAAAAACAAACTTTTACCCTCAGAAGATACTCTAATAAATAAGATCTTAGAGTGCGCAGAAATGGCGAAACTGACAAGTGAGCTAAAAAATGAGGAAAACTCAAGATATTACGATGTATGGGGTATTTGGTACCATTGGCTTAAAAATAAGACGAAAACATGACTTTTGAAATTTGACCTGGCACATGTATTATAGTCATATTGTATAGTTCATGAATAGTTAAGACTGAAACCTTATGGTTACCATTATTTGTTTCACTTTACTGTAAACACACTGTACCTCCGATAGCAGAGATTGATTGCATATTTTCTTTTTTGTTTTGGAAAATCAATAAAATTTCTTTAAAAAAAAAAAAAAAAAAAGAGTTCGCACCCCTTTCTCTTCATTAGCTGCTGGTCCACATCAGAGGTTTGAGTTAAGGTGAAGGTAAAGGTTCCCCTCGCACATATGTGCTAGTCGTTCCTGACTCTAGGGGGTGGTGCTCATCTCCGTTTCAAAGCTGAAGAGCCAGCGCTGTCCGAAGACGTCTCCATGGTCATGTGGCCAGCATGACTCAACGTCAAAGGTGCACAGAACGCTGTTCCCTTCCCACCAAAGGTGGTCCCTATTTTTCTACTTGCATTTTTTACCTGCTTTCGAACTGCTAGGTTGGCAGACGCTGGGACAAGTCATGGGAGCTTACCCCATTACGCGGCACTAGGGACTCGAACCGCCGAACTGCTGACCTTTCAATCGACAATCTCAACGCCTTAGTCATTGAGTCACCGCGTCCCCCTAGGTTTGAGTTACTGCAAAGCTAATAATATACAATATGAGCATATTAAAAATGACAGGATAGGATTGTATGATAAAAGGATTCAGCTGGACTACTCTGAAGTAAGAGGTGGAAGAAGAGGAGAAGCAACGAAAAAGGTTGGACTAGAAGACCTCCAAGGTTCCTTCCAACTTTTATTGTTCTCTGTTCTCTGTTCTAGTCTAACACACCTTTGTTCTATGTATCCTACGTAATCCAGAAGGCCTCTTTTTAAGCACCTGAAGCCACACACTTTACCTCTCACCCACAACTGTGCGTGTCCCATTCTTTGCCCTTACCTTGAAACAGTGAGCAAGGAAAACCGTGTTCGGTGGAAGGTGGAGAAGAGAGAGAAACCGATGGGGAGGAATCACCGCTGAGCTCATCTCCTGAATTTATTCCCAAGACGGCATGTCATTGGAATGGAGGGTGAGCACATCTATTGCTCCTGAATCAGCTGCCTAAAATTCCAAGCAAGGGATGAAGAAGCTTCTCAAATTCTGACCCCAAGGCCTATCCTTTGCATCACTCTGTGCTCGGGTGATGGGGCGGAGGGGAGGGAGAAAAATAAGAACTGAAGACCAGATCTAAATATAACAGTTACCCTAAATTAGATGATGACCCACTCACTTTCTGAAAAAGTTTGAAGGCAAGAGAAGGTGGACCATCTGCTCCAAGCCGCAATTGAGCACCTTGAAGGAACGATGGTTTCTACAACCCAACACTTCTGTGCTTTCTCTGCTCCTAACAAGTATACCCATATCCATGTCAGGAGCAAAGGATGTGGACCAGACTCTAACTTGCAGTTCAAAAGATGGATTGCTGAAGCTAATGCGCAAGAATCTAGTCAACTAAAATTCAACACTAAGTTGGAGTCTGATAAGGGTCAAAGGAATTCAAGAGGAGTTGGACCATTTGTGGGGATGTAACGACTTAGGGATGTGGTGGCTCAGTGGCAAAGATGCTGAGCTCGTCGATTGAAAGGTCAGCAGTTCAGCGGTTCGAATCCCTAGTGCCGCGTTAAAGGTGAGCTCCCATTACTTGTCCCAGCTTCTGCCAACCTAGCAGTTCGAAAGCACATAAAAAATACAAGTAGAAAAATAGGGACCACCTTTGGTGGGAAGGGAATAGCGTTCCGTGCGCCTTTGGCATTTAGTCATGCCGGCCACATAACCACGGAGATGTCTTCAGACAGCACTGGCTCTTCGGCTTTGAAATGGAGATGAGCACTGCCCCCTAGAGTTGGGAACAACTAGCAGATATGTGCGAGGGGAACCTTTACCTTTACCTTTAACGACTCTAAGCTCATGACACACTTAAAGGAGTGTGAGGAGGTGGAGAGGGTGGGTAGTTTTAAATTTCTGGGCACTTATATCTTGGAGGACCTCTCATGAACTATAAATGCTAACATGCTTGTGAAGAAGGCATAGAAGAGGCTGTACTTCCTGAGAATGCTCAGGAAGATAAATCTATCTCAGCATCTACTTCTGTCCTACTATCGCAGCACCATTGAGAGTGTCCTGACATACAGCATCCTTGCATGGTATGGGAGTAGCTCTGTAGTGGACAAAAAAGCTCTACAGAGAACCATTAAAACTGCCCAGAATATCATCAGGCTCCAGCTACCAGCCCTGGACGACATCTTCTAATCTCGTTGTTTGAGAAAGTTGCATAACATTCTCAGAGACTCTTCCCATCCTGCTTACAATCTTTTGGGACTGTTGCCTTCTGGCAGAAGATACAGAACAATTTAAACTCGGACCACACGTTTTCTGAATCGTTTTTATCCCAGAGCTATAATTGCACTCAACCATGAACTAAAGGGCCACCATCAGTGAGCTGTTGGACAGTATTACTTGGTCTGTTGTGTGAATGTTTGGGTGGTTTAGGGGTGGGGAATTGTGGTGGGTGGGTGAGTGTTTGGGGATTGTTATGCGTGTTGGACCTAGTCTCTGGGTGTTAAGTGAATTTCGTTGTATGGGTATTTCAATTGAGCTTTGGGGGTGATTAGTTTTTGTTAATGTTGTCTTGCGTTTCTGAAAAAGGCAACATGCCTTCCTCGCTTGCGATTCCTACTGCTTGTTTCTCTGGGTTTCCTCCTGGCTACAGTTCTGTTGGCTTTCACAACAGTTGGTATGAGATTGCACACATGGCAGGTTGTCAGGTTGGATAGGAAAAGCTGAGCCACAAAACTTGGCAATAGATGGGAGGGATTATAAATAAACGGAATGAAAATGTAACAGGATTTATTAAAAAATACAGGACTCATATTTTTATTTTTTTTTGCATGTCCTGCAAATGTGGGAAGGTAAATGTTATTATGGTCTTTAACCGACATTGGTACATTCCTGCATATATATATACACACACACAACATTCTATATCGCTCGTACAATAAGAATTCAAAAGAAAAAAAGAAGGGGAGGGAATAACATTTCAAAGAAATGCAATTTTATTGGACAATATTTGCAGCCTCGCCTTCACGACAAAAGTGAGGAAAACCTGGTTCCCGGATGAGTAACTGTGATCTTGTGATCTGTTAGCAAGTAGGAGATGGCACAGTGATCTCCTCGCCTGAGATATTCCTTCAAGAGAGGTGAAATTAGCACATTGCACAAGTTGGGAACAAAATTACAATGCAACAGAAGATGCTGCACATTTTCTATGTCAGAGGAATCATAAGGGCACGCTTGTCCATGGAATGGAATATTTTGATATTTCCCATCAATGACTGCCGGAAGGAGCCAAGAGAGTCTAGACAGAGCAAGTAACGGCTCTTGCTATTCTCCTCTGAAGCTCCAAAGGCTGCACGGTAACATTGATGGCTTCACACTGTGGATTGCCATTTCACAAACAGACCCCATCACAAGCTTATTAATATTGAGATTGCCAGAGGCCTCTTGTTTTGGCTGTAACTGATTCGCACAGCAACCTCTTTTGAAATATGGAAAAAGAACAGAATTTGCCAATAACCTTTGAAAATGTATTAGAAGATACAGATGATATAGAGATAGATGATAGATAGATAGATAGATAGATAGATATAGATAGAGAGAGATGATGATAGAGAGATGATAGAGAGAGAGAGAGGCAGGCAGACAGACAGAGATGATAGATATAGATAGACACAGTAAGATAGATAGACGATAAATAGACAGATGATATAGAAAGAAAAATGATAGATGATGATAGAGATAATAGATGATGATGATGATGATGATGATGATGATGATGACGATAGGCAGGCAGAGACATAAGATAGAAGATTATAGATGATTGAGAAGATAGATAGCTAGATAGCTAGATAGCTAGACAGACAGACAGACAGACAGATGATAGACAGACAGAGAGATATTCATTGGTGTAATTGTCAAAATATTGAACTAGGATCCAAATATTGAACAAGGATTCAATTGGGAGACCCAATTCCCATTCAGCCAGGGGAATTCACTGGTTGTCTTAGAAGCAGTCACTCAATCTCAGCCCTGTTTGCCCAGAAGGATTTTGGGGAAGAAAAATCAAGAAAGATCCCAGAGACCAGAGAAAAGGCAGGATTGAATTCTAAGGATGGTAATGACGGTGGCAGTCAAGATTACCAGCCAGTGCCGAAGTCTTGAATTATGCCTGAATGTCAGCTAAACTGGCAAGCTATAAAGCCGCTTTACGGGATACCCAGAGGGACCCGTGGTTTTGAGCCAAATTCCTCCACTTGTTATAGCAGCCAGCTTGGCAGGGTGACACCTCAGATGTTTCCAGAGCTAACACAGCCTTGGTCTCTGTTCCCCCTTGGCTCTAATTCTAAGTGACAACTCTGTCTCTTTGCTGAGCGATAGGCGGAAAGGCTCTTGCCTAGAGCTGCTCGTGACCTTTTCTTGTCACATTAACACTCCTGGCTGTAACGGGCTAGGAGGAGAAGGGGCCCAAAATGAACCTTCCCTGCCAGTTGAGCAATTTGCAGGCTTCCCCTAAGGGTAAGGAGATACGGAAGCTAAGCAGCCAAACAATAAATAAAAGCACATAGCAACATGGCCCACTCAGTTGCGGCAATGTGGCCGAGCTGTGGGAGGGGGGAATCTTTTAATCACAAGTGGAACTCACGAATTCCTAAAGGCTGAGAAGCAACACCTGAGCTGGTCTTGCTGGTTTGTTTAAACACCTGTGCTCTGGGAGATGACCAGGCTGAGCCCGAGGGAGTGGGGTATCAAACATGTCATCAGTTTTGAGTCCCTTTGTGCCTACAAGAGATCTAAGTCCAGTCCACCTTGAATTCCGTTGTCTCTTAACTGCCACCAATTTGTGTTGACTGTTAGTAGTTCAGATTCTTGTACTGTAGAATGCTTAAGCTTGCAATCAATATAAATGCCTGGGTTTCCTAATTTCCACGCTTGGTTTATCAAATAAATGTAACTGCCTGAATATGGACTGCAGGCTAAACGACTAATCGTAGTTTACCCACTGCAAGGTTAGATTCCTCTAGATTTGCTAAACCTCAGACTGTAACTTTGTGTTGAATTTATATTTTACTGACAAAGAAACAAAGGGAGACTAGTATAGATCTATTTCAAGCTATTTATTTTCTTTGTCAGTAAACTCTTGGAAGAAATATCCATCTGGTTCAGTTCCAAGTGGGGAGAAAGATACTGGAAACATGGAGGCTGATGGGAAAGATGGTTTATTGGTAAACAGGACCACATGGGTTTGAGGTCCAGGGCAGCTGACCACATGGAGTTTAGAGAGAGAGAGGTATTTATAGCCTCTATTGGGCTTTGAACTTGAGCTTCCTGTTCCTGTGCAAGAAATGTATTCTATTGGCTGTAGTCAGACTCCCCTGTGGAGTCGTGTTTGTCTGAATCAAGTTTGGTTGAACCTTGGGCTGATGTAATGTGCCCAGGTGATTTCGCAATGCAGTGAGCCCGGCTGCTAGATAATCCTATCAGGTCCTAGAGGGTCATGTCTTAATCCCATCACTTTGGAGCTGAAGGTTTAATTGTCTTGTAGATACGCTGGCCCAGTCCTGCTGGGGCTATTGACAAAGGTGGGGGCTGCTTTCCAAGAGCATGTTTCTCCTTTAGGGAAATATAATATTCTGCCTTTTTAATATTACTCAAAATATTTCATTCTTCTAGGAGGGGTGAGTACTAACTTTCTACAACACAAAAATAGTTTGCCGTGAAAGCGACTGCCTGCGAAGGCTCCTGGATTGGCACTGAAAAGCGAAAGCGGAAGCAGTATGCTCCGTTCCATAGTTGAGTAGACCACGTTGCCCTGATAGAGCAGTCTCCCTGGAAAAAAACACCCTCAGACCGTTTTTATTTATTTTATTTATTTATTTAGTTTGTCAAACATGTGCAAGATAACAGGTATAAGTATAAACATAGACATGAACACAGGAAATGAGTACAAATAAATGGGGACAGTAGGAGGAGAACAGTAGGCACGCTGGTGTGCTTATGCACGCCCCCTTTACGGACGTCTTAGGAATGGGGTGAGGTCCACCGTAGACAGTTTAAGGTTGAAGTTTTGGGGTTTGGGGAAGAAACCACAGAGTCAGGTAGTGCATTCCACACATTGACCACTCTGTTACTGAAGTCATATTTTCTGCAATCGAGTTTGGAACGGTTTACCTTGAGTTTGTATCTATTGTTTGCCCGTGTATTTTTGAGGTTGAAGCTGAAGTAGTCATTGACAGGTCGGATATTGTAGCAAACAATTTTGTGTACTATGCTTAGGTCAGACCATAGGCAGCGTAGTTCCAGGTTGTCCAAGCCCAAAATTTCAAGCCTGGTGGCATAAAGGGATTCCAGTGTTAGCAGAACTGCAACCCTCCTTGGGATGTAGTGTCATGTCTGAACTCTGCCAGTGGCTCATCTAGCGAGTTAATGGGAGATAATGGTGAGGTGAGGTCAGGGGTGAAATGCTGCCGGTTTAGTCCGGTTTGCCCAAACTGGTAGTAAAAAATGTAAAAAAAAAAGTTTCGACGAGCAGCTGAGCGACGCGTGATCGTAGGAACTTTTAAAAAAAACTTTTTAGGCATTTTTTTTACTACTGCTTCTCTGGAACCGGTAGTAAAAATGCTTTTAAAAAGTTTTTTTAAAAAGGCTCCTACAATCACAGTTGTGGTGCGCGATAGTCAGAGCCTTTTTTTTTACCTTTTAAAAGCATTTTTTTAACAATCTATTCGCCCGAATAGGTTGCAAAAAAATGCTTTTAAAAGTTAAAAAAAGGCTCTGACAATCACGCACCACAGCTGTGATCGTCGGAGGCTTTTTTTTACCTTTTAAAAGCATTTTTTTACAACCTATTCGGGCGAATAGATTGTTAAAAAATGCTTTTAAAAGGTAAAAAAAAAAAGGCTCTGAAGATCGCGCGCCACAGCTGATCACACACACTCCGCCCCACACGCTGTTCTACTTACCCCATACCTCCTTTTGGTGTGCATTGCACTCGCGGGTGTGCACTTCGCATTTGGTGCATGGGGGGCATTGCACATGCACTCACACAGCGTGTGTTTGGGGTGCAGCGTGCAGCCAGGAATCCAGTAGTAAACCGGTTCAGATTTCACCACTGGGTGAGGTTTATTTAGAGATTTCCACGGACACAGGTGTCATAATTACTATTCCGGATTCACAGGCGGGTCAGGAGCCAGCATCGGTTCCCACTTAGGGATTCCTTCCTTGAAAACCTCCTCCAGAGAAGCAAGCATACCAGGCATGACTCAACAGCTGCTGTGAATGCAGCTGCTGATCAATCCGTCAGGAGACAGTGACGTTTCAGGTTAATTGACTGGGGGACAAGAAGGACTCTGCGTAATTTTTATTCCCGTCAGATGCGGTGGCTTCGGAAGCTCAAAGAGGACTTTCCTGCTTCGTCAGCATTGATTTCACAGGCACGTAAAAAGACGGGAGATAGATTTTGTATATGGAACTTCCAGCAAGGTTATTGCATGGCCAACGATGAAGGAACATTGAAATACGTGCAATTTTTTTTTTTTAAATTTGATTTATATGCCGCCCTTCTCTAGAGACTCAGGGCGGCTTACAATGCGTTAAGCAATAGCCTTCATACTTTTGTATATTTATACAAAGTCAGCTTATTGTCCCCACAAACTGGGTCCTCAATTTACCTACCTTAGAAGGGATGGAAGGCTGAGTCAACCTTGAGCCTGGCGAGATACGATCTTACTTTAATTGCCGACAGCTGGCGTTAAATTACAGAGCTCTGTCTGTTGAGCTATCCAGGCCAATGATGGGTATAAAGATGATAGAATGAGCAGAAAGGACAAAACTGACTTCTCTGGGCAGGGATAAACCAACGAGTAACTTTTATTAAAGATTTGAAACCTTTCAAGGAATTATTATTATTATTATTATTATTATTATTATTATTATTATTATTTGCTGAAAGTGGAAAAAAGAGTGATTTCTTGATCAGCTGATTGAAAAAAGAGGTTGAATGTGGGATAGAAGCAGGGGTGAAATCCTCCCGGTGTGGACCGGATCCAATGATCTGGTAGTGATCGTTCCGGGTGGTTCGGCGATCCGGTAGTGATTACGGAGTGAAGCTCTGCCCACCCGCTTGGGTGTCGTTCAGAGGTGGGTTTCAGCAGGTTCTGACCAGTTCTGGAGAACCGGTAGCGGAAATTTTGAGTAGTTGGGAGAACCGGTAGTAAAAATTCTGTCTGGCCCCACCCCCATCTATTCTTTGCCTCCCAAGTCCCAGCTGATCTGAAGGAAATGGGGATTTTGCAGTAACCTTCTCCTGGAGTGGGGTGGGAATGGAGATTTTACAGTGGTCTTCCCCTGCCATGCCCACCAAGCCACACCCACCAAGCCATGCCCACAGAACCGGTAGTAAAACCCACCACTGGTGTCATTACTTCCTGGTTTTAACCGGTAAGGAAGGTAAGTAGATTTCACCCCTGGATAGGAGGAATTTCTGCAATATAATCTTAAAGAGGGAATAGGGATAGTTCGTTTGCTGCAAAGATCCGAAGTCACTTTAATGTTCTTTTTTCCCCTATTTCTAAGCGTATTCCTTTTTTGCCTATCATTTTTCTAGCTTTTCTTTATACATTTTCCCATTTACTTTTTTAACTGTGTAAAAATAAGAGATGCTTTATAGGGGAGATGGGCAGCATATAGATTTAATCAATAAATAAAAGCAAGCGAATGAAAATCTTCAATAAAAGTTATATTTTTTAAAAAAAGAGACTTTGCATCCTAAGACATGTATATTTGCCTTCATTTGTTATCGATAACTGGCCACGACTTTGCATTAGAGAGAGAGAGAGAGAGAGAGAGAGAGAGAGAGAGAGAGAGAGAGAGAGAGAGGAGAGAGAGAGAGGAGAGAGACAACGAAAATTCCTTGTTTGATTTTCATCGCTGTCCATGATAGAAACACATTTCCTACGTGGAATTGTGAAATGGTTACAAGTCTGCAGGTGAAGGAAAATAGAACGGAATGTGATTGGAGAGAGAGAGAGAGAGAGGAGCTGTCTGGCTGCCTGGCAGAGGGGAAAGTTTTCGCCACGCTGACACAACCCTGCTGTGATTCCAATTTGAGCAACTTTACTGTAAGCCATGCCATCTGCCTGTTTTGTTTACCTTGGATATTCCCACTTAATCCTCAGCGCTCAGCAGTGGTGAACAGCACCCTGTCCCTAAAACTCTTGATTTTCAGGTAGAAGAACATTCCTCTGTGTTTAACAGGATAACAGAGTTGGAAGGGGCCTTGAAGGTCTTCTAATCCAACCCCCTGCTCAAGCTGGAAACCCTATACCAGGGGTGTCAAACTCGATTCATTGAGGGCCACAACAGGGTTGTGTTTTTTATTTTTTATTTTTTGTTTATTTTGATTTATATGCCGCCCTTCTCCGGAGACTCAGGGCGGCTTACAGTGCATTAAGCAATAGCCTTCATACTTTTGTATATTTTTATACAAAGTCAGCTCATTGCCCCCACAAACTGGGTCCTCAATTTACCTACCTTAGAAAGGATGGAAGGCTGAGTCAACCTTGAGCCTGGGGAGATTCGAACTTGCAATAATTGCAGACATCTGGTGTTAAATTACAGTGCTTCTGTCTGTTGAGCTATCCAGGCTCTTTTGTTTGACTTCGAGAGGCCGGGGTGGGCATGGCCAGGGTGGGTGTTGCCAGCTCGACGTCACTTGTGCAGGGGGTGCCTGTGGTGGCCCGAGCGCTCTGCCAGCGAAAACGGTTTTCGGCTGCGACGGCCTCCTGCAACCCTCTGCCAGTGAAAATGCAGCCCTCCCAAAAACGAGCTTCGTTTTTGCTGGCAGGGGCATCGCGGGCCAGTCCTTTGCTGTTTCCACGGCAGCCCTGCGGGCCAGATCTAAGCACCTTGTGGGCCGGATCCGGCCCCCGAGTCTTTAACATCCCTGCCCTATACCATTTCAGACAAACGGCTGTCCAATCTCTTCTTAAAAACCTCCAGTGTTGGAGCACCTATAACTTCTGGAGGCAAGTCATTTTACTGAGTACCGCATTTTTTGGACTATAAGATGCACCCCCCCACCCCCCAAAAAAGTGGGTGGAAATGTCTGTGCGTCTTATAGAGCGAATATTGCGGTGGGGGAAGGGAGTTAGTGCAGGACCAATCAGCTGTTCTAGGCGGCGGGAATTGCCGTCACCTATCACCACCGCTGCTGCCTATTTGCAGCGATCGGTGGCAAATGGGCTGCGGCATACGGGCTGTGGCAAACAGGCTGCGGCTGCAGCAAATGGGCCGCAGCGAGCGGGTGGCGGCAAATAGGTGGTGGTGAATGGGCAGTGGCAGCAAACTGGCGGCACTGGACGGAGGGAAATGGGTGGCGGCAATGGACGAAGGGAAATGGGTGGCGGGAAATGGGCAGCAGCAAACTGGTTGCGGGAAATGGGCCGCGGCGGCAGCAAATGGGCTGTGGCGGTGGCAAACGGAGGGAGAGGCAGGGGTTTTTTTTTTCTTGTTTTCCTCCTCTAAAGTTAATGTGCGTCTTATAGTCCCAAAAATACGGTAATTATTCTGTCATTTATTCAGAATAATAATAATTATTCAGGAGCCTGGATAGCTCTGCAGACAAGGCACTGCAATTTAACACCAGCTGTCTGCAATTAAAGTAAGTTCGAATCTTGCCAGGCTCAAGGTTGACTCAGCCTTCCATCCTTTCTAAGGTAGGTAAAATTGAGGACCCAGTTTGTGGGGGCAATAAGCTGACTTTGTATAAAATACAAAAGTATGAAGGCTATTGCTTAACGCACTGTAAGCCGCCCTGAGTCTCCGGAGAAGGGCGGCATATAAATATAAATCAAATTAAATCAAATTTGAAATAACCAACTTGTTCTACAGAGCAGAAGCATAATAATATCTTTGATATTTTGCCTACCTTTTTGAATGCCATGGTAAATGATCATCACAAATATTGGCTCTATACTATTATGCATATGGCAGTAGACTCCCAAGTGGACTTAATTTTGTTGTTACTATACTTATCTGTGAAAACTTAGAGGCTTTTTCATTTTTTAAGGTGGAAAACAAAACAGAATTCTCCCTGGGAAATTGTATCCCATAATAGTTTTACAACTGCAGCTCCAAATTTGTCGAGGTTAGTTGCATTCTATGCAGATCTAATGAGATGCAAAACAGTTGCATTTAAAAACACGTTTTTATTTTCTTATGCATTTGAAGGCCAAATACACTTAGATGCCACAATGATAAGAGAGTTACACATGATTGATTACCCAGCTACTCTGAGAAGACACGCTATTAATAAAACCCAGTGCTTATATTTAGTGTATTGCATTTGCAAACACAAAACATCACATTGAGACAGATATTCCTTTTTGTCCCTCAACTCTGTTTAATTCCCCGGGAAGAAACGGAAATAATGATATGCTATAAGATGTGAATTATTTTTCCTGGAACCAGGAAAGCTGAATGATGTAATATTTGGGGGAATATTAATGCCATTGGGAAAACGGCAGAGTTTCTTTTAAAGCTACACAAGAGTCTTTAAAACATTTATAGTCAGAAAATCATCCAGTTTGAAGATGGATGCAAATATGAATGTCCATATAAATTTAACCTTTTCAAATCCAGCTTTAGCATCCTATCATTAATTCCTTTCCTCTTAGTGAAGTCACCAGCTTTTGCTGAGTAAGGATTTCAATTCAAAGTCACTATGCTATGATTCTGACTATATGCACAGTTATAAGGCTTAACTCACACCTTGGGGTGAGTCAGCCATTCCTGTACTCTGCATGTGCTCGGAAGCGCTCTCATCTCAGTCTAATTTGAAACCGAACTATACCCCGATCCAATTAGAAACCACG